>JXSR01S039624.1:47584-66205 GCA_000969725.1 Ophiothrix spiculata | reverse complement strand
AAATAATGAGGAATACTGGGTAAAAACAGAAATAGACCTGCATGTCTAAACCTATAATATTGAATAATCATACAAGCATACTGAAAATTTTTGGCCTAGATGTAACTCCCTACTTTGAAAAATATATTTCTGACACAGGTATCTATCGTTGTTGATAAATAAAAAAAAAATAAGTAGAGAGATGTAACTTGATAAATTGTGCAAAGTTAAATTGCTCTAACTACTACTATTTTGGTAAACAATATTTTTCTCAGTACATATTTACATATTTTGGGACACCTGATATATTAACTTCACAAGCCACCTTTTACTATCATAAAAACCCTTTGAAACTTGAGTGCATTTATAGACTTTTAAGATGCATGGTTCTATTCACTTCAAATATTGCTTTGTAGTTAGTTCTGTCACCCAAATTAGTGAGAACATTTTCCCCTTTCACTGATTACTGAGATTGACACTACCATTTTTTAGAATTAGAGTTGAAATTCATTTCAACTTGGCATTTCTTATTGTTTTGCTACTTTGACATCTATACATTTTATAGCTTGCAACTACAACCACCTAAATCAAAAATTTAAACAAAAAAGCATCACAAATCAACAGAATTGCAAACCGGGAAGAGCGTAAAATTAAAATCAGCATGAGACTACAAAATGTGTAAGTTAACACCACCTGAATTCAACCAGGCCAATTATGAGGTAAATATTCCATATTGACATTTACCCACAGGTGAGTGCATTTTAATGGTCGGGACAAATTATTTTTGTATAGAGTCTCGTTATTCTTTACTACTTGTAACAAAGATCCCGGGGGTACTTTTAAAAGTCATGTGAATGTACGGTAAAGGCTGTCATGATCAAGACCCCTCATTTCAGTAGCCCTACCAAAAGATCTTGCATTAGGCCAAAAAAAGAAACAAGTCTGTTTCTTGTGACATGCGTGCATTTCTGATAACAGACTTAAATCACACATACTTTATTTTCTCTAAAAAAATTGAAATATTGACAAAAATGACTAATCTTGATAGTGCACTGTGGAAAGAAATATCCCCCCCCCCCCAAAAAAAAGAAGCTTACTGGTATCTGTGAAAACAAACAAACTTCTATTCAGATCTCCTTTGACTTCTAAAGTACACTATATTTTTGCCAAAATCAACATACGAATTGGGAAAAAGTGCCGCATTGAGCAATCAGCTGGCAAAAACACATTGCATTGCATTTATCAAGAATTGTAGAAACAAAACAAAAAACAATAAAAAACCCTGCATTCCACATTGCAATTTTCAGACCTGCTACAGGAAACAGAATTGTTTCTATTTTTGGACTTATTTTGCTTTATCTAACCTGTCACCCAATGGCCTCATATTTCAAACAAATATACTGAATATCAAAAACCAACAGAATTTCTGTATTTGCTCAAAGATACTACTAAAGAAATCACTCTTAACAAAACAGAAACAGTATTTCCAGGTCATGCTATGAGAACTGAATGCAATCTGTCGGAATGAGCATAGAATCACTACTCAATCCGCTCCCACCCAGAACTAGTACCGTTACCCTGATGGCCCCTCCCACGGACCAAGCAACGAGCACCAGGCAGCGCACAAACTGCATGGGCTTGGCTAAGGGATGTTGGGCACTGAATGGATGAAGGACAAGGCATTGTAAACAGCGCTACTCCCACCAATAAACCCCACTTTGGGAACTATATCCTGTTTTCATGCAATGCCTCTTATAACTTGAAATTTTAAAAGGTCTCACCAAATGCCTCACATTTATATGATCTCACCAATGTCCCCATATTTTCAACTGTGCATTCTTACAAATTCTCCTGGGTGCCGAGGTCTCAGCTATTTACATCTCTATCCAGTATCCATTTTATATTAAAGTGACCTCCCCCTCCCTCGGGCTAGCTAGTAGATCCATTATTTACGAATCAACAACTTTAATGTCAAAGTTATGGAGAGGAAATAATTAACAAAATCAAGTTTAATAGGAAGTATCCAAAACAAGGCTCCCACTGTGAGATATTGTATCAACATGTTATTTTGTACTTGTTTTTCCATGTTTGGAGTGAAAAAAACACAATTATAAATTTTAGGAAAACTCATGCCATGTATTAATTTGTATTAACAATTCAACTACAGCATCAAATGAAATCCTTAATGTTGAAATTTGTGTGGGTGCAATAAAATAATACGCTATATCCACAAATTAAATATACAAAGTATACAAAATACAAGTGTCCTTTAACACAAAACTGTGTTTGTATCTTTGACTCAACACTGTACACAGCAATCCACTATATGCAATACAAAACAATCATGATTTATATCTTTGAATACAAATAATTGCCTAGAGGCATAATGAATTATTTCTGTTTGCAACAAAATTATTACAACAAAATAGTACCATTGAAGAAGGTGACAATAATACAAATAATTCATGAAATTATTTTTTTTTTTGTGCTATCAAATGTAAAGATCCAATTTCAAAGGAAGCTAAAAATAAAATCATCCAAAGAGTATTGTTCTCAACTTAATCAAGGGGAGCTAATCATTTAAGTTATAATTTTGTTTGCAGCCATCTTTCAAGCTCCCCAAATATGTATTTTGGCTAAAAGCATTCATTCAGGAGCTTTTTATTTGTGCAGACTGTGCTATGTGAGGTCGACAACATAAATTTGAAAAGCTTGAAAGATTGATATAACTAAGTCTACAGATTTAATTTCATGAAATCAAAATTGTAAGCAAATCTATACACAAGGTTGACATTATTATCTAACAAATTATTCCACACAAGGTTAACATTCTCTTACCTGAGTCATTACCTGGACTGTTGACTAGAAAGTTGGGAGAAAACATGGATGGAAATAAGTCCAGAATTGAGCAATATAACAAAAATTTCCTAAAACAGTGCAACCTCTTTTATCCGGATATGATTGGACCAAACAATGGCCGGATAAGTGAAAAATGTGGATAAGAGAATTGTGTGTAAATCTGCCTTAACATATAAGTCTTTAAATTGGTGTAACACAAAATAGTCAATGAGAAGTGGTATAATGTGTGAATAAACTTTGTAAGCACTTTTTGATAGTAAAAATTACAAAAATGTCCTTCAAATGCATTAAATCATGATAATAGGCAATGACAAAACATGTTTTCCTTTGAAATTATTCAGCAGGATATCAGAGTAATCCGTATAAACGAGGTTCGGATAAAAGAGGTTGCACTGTATATAACATACCTCTTGATTATAAACAAAACAAAGGTTAATGGGCACTATTCAATGACTCCAAATGAATCATCTCATCCCAATGTGGTTTAAAGTGTTGACCAAAATAGCTGGTTTGTTTTCATAAGATGAAGCCTTTACCCAAAAGGTGCCCTCCTTTTTCTTTTCATGTGAATCGATTAAATGGATACTTCAATGAAATAAGTAATCAGGTCCAAGATTAATTTCCTGATTGAGATTTTTTTCACAATATTCATGGAGAAAAGATTATTTATCTGTCCATGTACTATAAACCAAGAATTAATTTATATGATAATATGTTTCCCAACACAATTCCAGGTAAAGTCAATGCTCACCGCACACATAAGTTGTTTAGTGTTAAAGGTGCAATTCATGATTGTGATCTGATTATAATCTTATCTCTTTCCTACCTAGATAGCAAAATGAGCACAAATGCATTCTGAAAATGTCACTTAATTCGGACTTACTGTTTTCAAGTAAGGAGCTTTAGAGTGTTCTAAAATCTTCATAGGCTACTGTGTTGTAATTATTGTTGGGGCCCTGACAATAATAAAAAAATGACACAATGTTTTGATTTTCTCAGGAATTCAAATTTAGATTTGAAAGAATTGCTTTGCCATTGTAATATATGTCGCTCAAGGATTCTTATTAGCCAAAAATCTGAATTTTGATAGATGTGACCTTCGAGAATGAAAAGTGGATCATGAACAGCTGATCATGAATTGCCCCTTTAAAGACTATTTAAAGTGTTAAAAGGGGAATTGATTTGACATACCTCTTGTATCTACCAGTAGAATCTCTGTAACACCATAATGATTCAAACTTTCTCGCATATTCAGCGGTTCATGTGGCTTGTTGATCAATCGTAAGACATGATGCGCTTGGTCTACTCCCCTCTCTTTACAAATGACAGGGAAGAGTTCTAATAACGGTCTGGATGGGTTGATTCGAACCACCAGTCTGTGGCTTTTATCTGTTACTACTGTTAGACGGATTGTTTGCTGCAAGTTAAACAAAGTGTTATTTAGTGACTTTATTATTAGAAATAATGCTGCCATGGCATCACTTACGCACTTGTCACTTGTATGATCCAAATATTGACCTCTTTGAATGGTGTGTCATTGTCCTAAAGTGACTCTTTTAACAATACAAATGCAAGTAAAAACTGATTTTGTGACAGACAGTTCCAGGAAATAATGCAACTCAGTGACTCATTTGGGTTAATGTTTTGATGACCAATTTTCTTTCCTTAACAGCATTCATCATCAACATGAAAGTACATGGCTCACCTTTCCTGGGGGTAAATAAGTGCATCATAGTGACAAGTGCATTATAATCGCATATATTTGTGGCCTTCTACATCTTTTTCCATTGGAAATGAAATTGCCGTTGGGGATGCTGTGGGCAGGATAGATTGTCATTCCATTCAATACCAGTAATAGGTGCATGTCATCTGTAGACTTTGATATACTGACCATAACCAATCTTGCAAGTTTGCTGGGTTTAGATTAGTTCCTCCTGCTTTAGCATTAAACTAAATTCTTTCAAAATGCTCTGTCCCACAGGCTCGTAATCTTAATTGCAAACTGCCAAATCCCAAAACATGGAACATCCAACTTTGGTGTGAGGGACATCACAATGGCATGCATAGCAATTAAAACACAATAGCAAAATGACAAAATGAGGGTCATCTCAGATTTCAGGACTTTTTATTAAATGAGCTAGGATTGTGGGACAGTTAGTAGGTCTGAGATCCCTTGCATTTTCAATCTAGCCACCAAACATAGTTGTTTATTTTTTTTTTCTTCTTTTACATTAAAATCATCATGAGCACACAAATGTGTGCACCAAGAAAAGCTTTAAAAACACCAAGTACTTACATCAAATACGGCAGACTTCTTTTTATCTCTCTTCAGAGTAAAATGTTCTTGGCTATTCTTGGGAACCACTTTGAAGATATCTTCTTCATCTAAATCACCTACAGTTTTATTAGGAGTTATCTGCATTAAATTATGAAAGAAAAACATGTTTATTAAAATCTGCTAATCCAACTCGCATACCTGCCAACCTATAAACAGGGGTTGCCTTTACCTGCACTTTTAAGTCCACAGGACAGAAGGACCAGTAAGTCTCAAAATCCACAGGTCCTTCACTAAATTTACAGGTCCTTCAGAAGGACTTTTAATTCGAAAACCAGTGACAGCCTAAAAAAACAATCGGACTGAAGGACCATCTCATTGCTGAACTGGTCGGTCCTTGTGAAATTCTGTCGGTCGGGACCGACGGTAAAGTCGAACCCTGCTATAAATGTGTAAAAGTAAACTTTGCAACCAAAAAAAAGATATTTTTACTAAAAAGTAGATTTTACACACAAAAGTTAACAATCAGTTATGTAAATTCATTATTCAGAAATCATATTTAGTAAGATTTTCTGCTGTCATAAGCCTCAAAAATCATACTAAATAAGATTAAATCTTATTAGTTGGCAGATTATGTAATCAAGGTTTAATGTTCCACATACTCTTGGTCAACATAACTACTCAAAATATCTCTCAGTCAGTATTTATAATCTAGCACTATCTACTGAAGATACTTTTGGAGAATACCAGACAATACTAATTTTCAGCAAAATAAACAAAATGAAGTAAAACAGGTTATTCGACATGTACCATGATAAAAGTACTTTAATATCTAATACTCCCCAAAGTACTCTACAGTCATTGCTAAATGGATAGTGACAGACAGTCTTATTGGCTGGATTCTGTAAACGGTAGATTGACAGACAAACAAAATTCAGCGGTATGAGAGTACTAATCTACTACTCCCTAAAGGACTCTACAGTCATTGCTAGGTGGATAGTGACAGGTCTGTCTATTGGCTGGATTCTGTAGATGGTAGATTGACAGACAAACATATAATTACTAATATAATCACACCTGTACTACTACTATTCATATCAATATATTATAGCATATATAATTCGATGGTAGCACTTGATTACATACCAATCTATTATGAAATTTGTTTAAAAGCCCGATCTGCAGTTTTATTTGACTTATAACAAGAGTATTAGAATAACAGGTGAGTGGATTGGTGTATTCTGCATAGATTGTATAATGTAATATTACAAATTTGCATGTTTTGTTATTTACTAAATTCGAGGAAAGAAATGAACACACATTTTACTATTAAAATGAAGATTTCTTTGGTCAATTTTCATATAGCAAATAAATATGCTTTAATTCTAAAATGGGCGTAATTGAAAAAGCAAAAATGGAGAAATAATGCAGTGAAAGCGAATCAAGTCCTTTTAGGCACACCCTGTCGATCAATTTAGTGATAGACCGGTATGTGATGAGGCCAATAAGACGGACAGGCAGACAGACAGACAAAGAGACACAAAGACGAAGAGGCAGACAAACCTACCTGCACTGGTTCGCCATTCATATCAGGAGCTATTCTGGCTAGCGTATAATTGGCTGGATTCAGTTTATTTTTGGCACCAATTAGAATTAACAGATCCAACATGTGCATACTGTAAGAATAAAAGAAAAACAATTAACCCTAATTATGGACCTTAGTACTACAATGCCCCTTTAATACTGAACATTATATCTTGTATATTAAAGGGGCAATTCATGATTGACTTTTCACCATCAAAGTCACTTCTATCAAAATTGAGATTTTTAGCTTATAAGAATCGTCAACTGGTATGTTACGATCCCCAAACCACTGATTCTTTCATATATGCTTGCATTTTTAGAAAAGTGAGAAAATGTGTCATTTTCTAATTATTGTCGGGCCCAACAGTAATTACATTGTACAACACAGTAGCCTATAGGGGTTTTCAAAATGCTGAAAAGCTTATAACTTGGAAATCAATGGTTGGAATTAAGTGAAATTTTCACTATATTTATAATGTACTCTTCTTACTATAAGCTAGAAAACAGGTGAGGTTTTTGTCACATCAAAATCATAAATTGCACCTTTAAAGATTTTGTTTTGTTGAAAATAAAATGTTTATATCATATTCTCCAAATTTTAAAAATTTGACTCACAAAGTACAATAAGAATCATAAAAAATCTGGGCATGAAACAAAATGTTACTTTTGTTTTGTCTATCTTTAATGTAAATTGTTTGTTACCAGGGAACATCCAAGCTTCAGTATTGCATTTAAATCATGAAAAATTATAATTCCAACAATCTGTTTGGAATTTCCTTTCAGTTCTCAGTGTCTCTTCTATAGTCCCCATGAGTCCAATTAGGGAAGATAAATGCTGTCACCGAACCACAATATTGCAACAATTCATGATTTATGTGTCAAGTGCTTCCTCTCTGTGTCAAAGTCATTAATTAGGCAAAGGAAAAATAGTTGTTTCCTGTCTTCTCTAGAGTATGTGTTTCCTTGATATTTGTGTTCGGGTAACCACCCAAGTTCCGCAGGTTCTGAAAGTGACCCTATAGGAGACCAAAAATTGGCAATAGTTCAATGGGTGAAATGACACCCTATCTGAGACCACTAGCATATCAGTTTGAATGGATACCCTATCGGGACCTTGCCTGTTTAAATGAATGCCCTATTTGAGACCGTACGGCAAATGTGATGAAATAATTATTACAAGAAATCATAGATAAACTGTCCACCATTTCAACACTTTTAAAATTGCTTCTAGGCATTTAAAGCATTTTATGGGCAATTTAAGATATATATACCATTGTCATTAATTCAACCATTCTTTCTTAGTTTGACACCAAATTTGATACCCTATATATGTGAGACTTGTACAGAGAACTTGGTCAATTTTGATACCCTATATTTGTAATAATAGTGTGGCAACTTGTCCAGTTCTCACCTTTTTGGTGACGTGGGTGGTTACCTGGTCAGAACCAGTTACCCCCCCCCCCTACAGTGTACACATAGGTCTAGATATCTAAATGTAGGAATTACCTGATCGTGATAGGGTGTATTTTTGAACAAATTTCTTCACTTTCATCTGTGATGAAATGCCTAGCTCTTATTGCCATATGAGTGGATCTCTGGCAAAATGAGCGGAAAGTTGCGATTGAAGATTTTGAATAAATGGCTACTAAAGTAAAAATATGGTGAAAAGATCAAATTTCTTTTTTTGACATAAAACGCATTAATGCATAAGTGTTAACCTATACCACACGTTTTGAAGGTCAAATATGCCGTGAAATGCAATTATTTGTAATTGTTCGCGTTTTGCTATTATATACTATAGTAATCAGAAACTTTATAATCGATTTGCAACAATTTTTTACTGCCAGATTTTACATGGACTGCCTTGTATTTCGATATCTGAAAATTGTAGAAAGAAAGTATGACATATTATATATCATTCGAAAGCTGAGATTATAGAGAATTAAAACATGCCATTAACTCAATTTTGAAAATCGAGACTTTCCGCTCATTTTGCCAGAGCACCACTCATATAGCACTCAAAAATTTCTGAAAATCCTTCCATATGTATATACACAATATATGCCATGTCAATATGAGATCCCCCATCCTGAATTATACCATTCTCATCAACAGGTTGCCTTGACACTGCGTCCGTCAGGTTAGACCACGGTGATCAGACGATTCCAATCATTATTATAGATGATTTTGCGTGACAAATCCAGAACTTATACACATGTCTTAAGCTTTCGCCATCTTGGCTGATGGCTTGATCACAAGTGACTTGGTCCACTGCAATTCCCGGGAAACTTGGTAGTAGTCTCTTTACCAGGTCGCTGATGTTTTGCAATAAGCAGTGTGTCATAGTTTCCCGGGAATTGCAGTGGACCAAGTCACTTATGATCAAGCCATCAGCCAAGATGGCGAAAGCTAAAGTCGTGAGTATAAGTTCTGGATTTAATTTGTCATGCAAAATCATCTATACATGTAATTTGAACACAATCCTACGACAAATGAATCTATTTATGGATTCCCATGTTTGTTTGCAACACCAATGTTACTGTTTATTCGATTTATACCCCTCCCCTCCCCTTCCCCCTGCGATAATTCCATTCTCACCTTGTCGATACCGTTGCCTTGACACTGCGTCCGTCAGGTAAGAACACGGTGATCTGACGATTTCCATCATGTTTGTTTGCAACACCAATGTTACTGTTTATTCGATTTATACCCCTCCCCTCCCCTTCCCCCTGCGATAATTCCATTCTCACCTTGTCGATACCGTTGCCTTGACACTGCGTCCGTCAGGTAAGAACACGGTGATCTGACGATTTCCATCATGTTTGTTTGCAACACCATTGTTATTGTTCATTCCATTTATACCTACAATTTAAAAAGACAAAAAAAGTTATTCAGAAAATTTGGTGCAAAAACTGCAAACCTAAAATTATTAGGCCTATAACTGTTGTTTCCATTTTGACCCTGCTGAGTTATCATACATACATACATACAGTGCATTTGTAAAGCGCCTTTAAACCAAAAGGATACAAAGCGCTGAGAAAGGAAAAAGGAAGTGAGCACAACCAACTATTTGGGGAAAAGGTGACTTTTGTTGGACTTCTTGAAGGAAACAACGGTGGTGGAGCCTCTGGCCACAGCAGAGAGCTTATACCATAGGCGTGGGGATGAGGTAGAAAAAGCCATATCGCCAGTCAGAGTACAGGTCCATGGAGAGCTCAGACGGATGGATGTGGAAAACCGAAGGGAGTAACCAAACAGATTGTGAATGTGGATGAGGGATGAGATGTAATGGGGAGAGAGGCTATTCAGGGATTTGAAGGTATGGACAAGCTAAGGGTGCAGAATTGGATGCGGTCAGAACCAAGAAGCCAATGGAGCTCCTTCAGGAGAAGAGAGGAATGAGTGCACTTTTGTTTCTTGAAAATGAACCGAGCACGTCTGTTTTGGATCCTCTGAAGATGAGTCAAATTCTTCTGTGAGATGCCATTTAAAGAAAGCACTGCAAAAATCCCACCTTGAGAGGATAAGAGCAGGGACAGCACTGTGGGTAGAATTGAAATCAAGAACCGACGGATTCTGTTCAGGTTCCTGATTTGAAAGTTCAAAGAACGAGAAAGTTGAGTCACGTGGTCGTTCATCTTCTACGACACTTCATATTTTATTCATTGAAATTTAAATGATCTTTTTATTTATATCTTTGGCTTTGGCAATCTCACCTTTATTCAGTACACTCATTTATTGAACAACAAGTTGATTTTATGTGAATTCATATCAAACATATACACTGTTTAAAATGTCAAAAGTCTACCAGAAAAAACAAATAGCAAAGAGGTAGCAAATAAGAGAGCTTGAAATTTCAACAATATTGGTGGTGGTCTCTTAGCAATAAACTGCATACATTTTAACCTATGTCTTCTTACACAAACCTAGATTTATTTATTTTGTGTACTTAATGAATTACTTTCAAAGAACAATATTTGGACAGGTAGATTCACTCCAAATTATGAACCTTTGAAGTTTGATGAAACCAAGCTATACCCTGGTACATTATTTAAAGGTCTAGCTCCATGCAGAGCTGCATGGTTCGATATTTCTGCGAAGGTAAATATTTACTAATGGTACTTTAATACAGGGTCAATGAGCCATTCCAATATCAGCAAATAGTATTAAACTATTTTACAACAATGTATTATGTTTTAAACATTAGCATAGGTATAGCTTAGTCATTGAAATAAATGTGGTCACTGCTGAACTTGATTGCTACAAACATGGTCTGTTGTGTAAAATGAGAGAAATGCCATAAAACTCATAAGTGTCACATTAAAGTTTTAATTGGCTTTAGTCTTCAGGATGAATGCTCTAGTACAGGGATTCGCAATTAGCAACGCGTGCACCAAATTTGGCGCTTTGACAAGTACTGATTGAAGCTTTGACACTCTCTAAAATAAAGAAATACACTGAAAAATAGGCAAGTTTGGCGCTTTCCCCCTATGTTTTTTTCATTTATTTGGCGCATTGTAAGGAATAGTTCAGAAACCCTGTTTACGTCTATGCTAGGAAAGCTATAGAAAAAAATAAGCTTAGACACAATCCCATCATTAAAAGAGCATGATGCGACTAATAAATATCATCTGGCGACAATTCCTGGGGAATGAGATCCCTGCAGTAGAGACCAAGTTTCTTAGCTTTCATTTGCTTTACCTGTCTGCGGAGTGCTACATGTACCATCAGAGTGATTCTAAGTTGTTCCATTTACTGGTGATGATATGTTTCCTGGCCGGGGAATGAGTTCCTTATGGTGGAGGTCCTGAGTTTTAGTTCACTTTCATTTGCCTTACCTGTCTGGGGAGTGTTACCATTGGAATGACTTGTCGTTCCATTTACTGGTGATGATATATTTCCTGGGGAATGAGATCCCTGCGGTGGAGGAGGTGCCTTGGTTCATATCGTTGCCTTAGCATGATTCCTCGTTCCATTTACTAGCTATGTACAATGTTTCTCATGGAAATAAGTTCCTTATGGTGGAGGTCCAGAGTTTTAGTTCGCTTCCATTTGCCTTACCTGTCTGGGGAGTGTTACCATTGGAATGACTTGTTCCATTTACTGGTGACGATATATTTCCTGGGGAAAGAGATCCCTGCGGTGGAGGTGGTGCCTTGGTTCGTTTGGATTTGGTCCTATTGATGAAGAGAGAAAGAAAAGAAGAATTTAATTGTTTGATGGTGGATGGTATCTTCAATGTATAAAGGCCTAGAGGCCCGGGGGCACTCAACTTTGGTTTTGGTAGGGGTGTGTAGCCCCGATATCTGAAACCCTAGTCTAGGGAATGGAAGATTGACTCTGAAAAGGGGGTCTAGAGAATTGAAGGGACCAAAAAATGACCCTTCAAAACTAGTTTTTTGAGCAAAATTTGGGCTCTGGAAACGATTTTTTTTTTCGAAATTTTCTTGAAATGGGGGTCTTGGGAACTAAATTTTTAAAAATGATGCTATGGAACTAAAAATTTTTGAAAATAGGGCTCGCGAACTAAAGGTTGTGCTTGAAATGGGGGTCTAGCGAGCGGCAGACAAGGCGTGAAAAGGGGGTCTTGAGGGCCGCACATACCCGTATCACCTTTCTAGGTCAGTGCCCCCCTCCCCCGGGCCTAGAGGTGTACCATATTTAGATACGTATTTTCTAATTTACTGAATGGTGTCAGAGTGAGACTTGAATGATGTATAAAATTGGGATGAGGGCCTATTTGAAAAACAAAAATCCCAACTTTCTGTCATGAGTCAATTTTGGGAACTTTGCATAAAATTGGCCAAAAATCAAGTTCAGGAAGCCTCCTTTTTGACCAAAATATTTTGTGACAGCAGGCTTTTTGTTCACAAAATACTTGTTCAGCAATCCCCATAATTTGGTATCATACACGATCCATTTTTTACCCTTTGGAACACATTCCTATGAAAAGCAAAGTTGAGTACCCTCATTATAATCTTTAATTGTGCAGATTATATAAATTTAAGACTTTCCAGTTGTAATCCTCAAAGGATTTCGAGTCTTTTCGACCAATGCAAAGAAAAATTGACATTATAAATCATGATTTGTGATACTATTCACATTAGTTTTATCAGATCTTTTCAAGTAGAAGTTTATTCAAATTATTTTTGTACACTGAAGCTGATCATGAGCTAGCTTATCAACACATTTTCAACATTGGAAGTGATAAGTACTGCTCCAGGTTAACCAATAAATTTGTAAACAAAGTTATTGATGCGGAGCAATTTTCGTTGTAATATATCTGTGTTTTGAATCTGTAATAAAAACTTGCTGCTTCTTTTTAGGCCTATTTCTTCCTCTTCAGTCATCAGTCATCAACATCGGTCATTCGTCATCGTCGTCTTTCGTCGTCGTCGTCGTCGTCGTCATCATCATCATCATCATCATCATCAATTGTGAATTTGGAATAAGATTCTATCTACATCAAAAACTTCATTTACAAAAAAGAAATCAAATGGGACGAATAGAGGGAAGCAGAGTATTTTACACACATTTTTAAATTCCTGTTTTTGTACAGAGCAAAACACTTCTAAATCCTTGTTTTCATACAAATGTATGTATTTCATTTAAAGCATTGCTACGAGCAAACATTCTTTGAATGTTTTGATACCCTATATTTGTAATAATAGTGTGGCAAGATATGTTGGCTGATCAAGCCCTTAGAGGTTACTTCAGAACCTGAAATGATGCTTGGTGTGGAATGGCACTTTAACACTTTAAAAGCGCTTATAAGGGGGGGTCCATATGGACCCTGGATTTTGCTTTTCGCGCGAAAACGCTACATAACCCAATAAAGCTGTTTTATGTAATTGTCAAGGTAGGGGTTGTGCATATTTTGGTGCAAAAAAAATTCAAATCGGTCGCATCGTTTTTGAGACAATTAGCATAAACTGATTCTAACTTATGAACTTAACACTTAACTGTACAATGTATGAGGGTGGGAGGTTGGGGGTACCATGGTACCCAACATTTGGTTTTTCGGTTCTCGCATAAATTTTTAAAATGCCGCAATATTTCAGGCTGTTAATTTTTGTAATTGACTTAATGTGCGCTTCTTTTGGCAAAAAAAAAAAATTGAGATTGACTGTGTCGTTTTTGAGCTACATGTAATTAGCATAAATTAGCATTTTGGGGTGCGAAAAACATTGATTTGCCCATAAAACGACCTCGGAGTAAAATTTCCCAAATTGTATTTCAACAATGTCAATGACTATGATCTCCTAATTTGAGCCAAATTTCATTGGAAAATTCCCTCGGGAAGTGGGTTCCAAAATCGTTATTTGGCTGCCATTTTGAAACGGCGCCTATATTTTTATTTTTCCCCCCTGAAATATGGTTGTAATTAGTGTAAAAGATTACTAAAAATTCAGTGAGAAAGTGGTTTTTATAAGGGGGGGGGGCCCTGGGCCCCCCCCCCCCCCCACACCCTTATGCACTAACGGAAGTTGCAGGGTACCTTCACTGTAAAGTAAAAAGCACTCGTTTTGGAACTGACACTTGTTTTGGTACTCATTTATTTTGTTTAACTTTACTTTCCAGTGTATCATGATATTATACAAGTTCATGTAGGTTGAGAAAAGAACTCTGAATCAATTTTTTGTTCATTGCATGCTAGTAAGGTACAGGGTGTCCAAAAATTAATTCCCCATTTTTAAATGCCTATATTAACTAGGAGTATAACTGTAAAACCAGGATTCGCATGACAACTATAGACATATGTATTGATAGAGGAAACTTGTAGAATTCTTTTGATACCAAACATGATGCAATCAGTAAACTTCTAAGATAGCAAGAAGGTCTGAAAGTTCAAAGTGGTTGAGCCAATATACCATACAGTGTTAATAGTCTTCTGCAACTTCACTATGACGACATGAGGCCTCATACAGCTAAACGGTTTAGAATGGCTTTATTAATTATCTTTTTCATGAACACTTATATTGCTCAAGACAAAGAAACATTGGCCCTTTCACTCCCATGAAGTCCGCTCGATTAATTTTTTGGGTTATCTGAAGGACAGTACATTTCAACACCATGGGGTCATCCTTTTTGAGGTGAGGCCCATTTGCGTTTCATCTCATTCACTTCATCCATACCTAACTCCTTCCTGGTAATCGTTGATTAGAGTTAATTAATACCTTTATTTGGCTAATATTTTCAATTGATTTTATAGGCTAATACATTATCTTCAAAATCATACCAAATTTATGACATTTCATACGATTATTGAAAAGTTGTGACAACATTTGATGCACAATGTACGTATCTCATCCACACCAACCACATTTATGCCTGTTTTCATGTCTGGCTAAATTAGCTTATTGACTTATACTTGTTAATAGCGTTAATAATCAATTTTATTCGTGTTAATTCCAACTTGTTTTTGATAAACAATAACTAGCCTTTAAAAACATAAGATTTGTGACACTTCAATGTTTTTTTAAGGAGATATGGCAGAACAATTCATGCACAATTTTCATGATGCCTCAACCTCACCCACCTCAACCTCACCCAACTCCACCCTGGCTAAGTAGCTTTAACGGGTCATTAAGCTTAATTAATCACTTCATTTGGGTTTAATTCTTGATTTCTTGAAAGTCAAATAAATTGTCTTTAAAATCATACCAAAATTATGACATTTCATTTGATTGTTGAAATGATATGACAACAATTGATTCATAAATCACTCTCCATGTAACAAATCCACCATTTATGGGTGCCCACATTAAAAAGAATGACCATGGACTATTCCTGACCTGAAACAGAACATCATAAGTGAAAACATGAAGATCAAGAAGAACGCATGCACAAACGTCCAGAACTTTGACGTTAGAGTAAAAGATTTTTTGAAATGTGCAAGGAGGCCATCTAGAACATATTCTGAAATACTTGGCAGCTTAATCTGGGTAAGGAGGTAATTTAATATGTCCCTGTGAGTGTAACTTTGAATGTGTAATAAGGAGTCTACTGCTGTTGTGTACCATTTAAAGATGAGCATAATGCGAGAGTTACGCTTTGACAAATTAAAAACATTTTAATGAGCATTATGTAATTATTAAGACAAAAGCACAATCAAAAATCTTTGTATTACATTGTAAAAGCTGTTTCGCTGAATTGGTCATTAAACTGATCATGAATGATTCTCCTGTCTTCAAAGATTGCTCCCTCCTCTACATATGACGCGCACATTTGTTTTTATTATCAGTATGAAAGTAGGCATTTTATGTCTGACGTAATTTACGTTGAAATGATTTTCAAAAGTGGCAATTATATCGTGTTTGGTACCAAATTAATTCTACAAGTTTCCTCTATCAATACATATGTCTATAGTTGTCATACGAATCCTGGTTTTAAAGTTATAAGTATTTAAAAATGGGGAGTTTATTTTTGGACACCCTGTTTATTGTGTACCTTTAACTTGATACATATGCAAATACCAGCAGGTATTTACTCCCAAACCGGTTTGCCTTTTGCATAGTTAAGCACTCCTAATACTATAATTAGGGATGTCAATTAGTGTAGAAAAATCTGTGCTGGGTTGAAATTTACGTTCAAGTACCTTCACTTTAGACTCTTCATTGAGGGGTTCAAAAATGTTTAATATAATTAAAAATGTAACTATTGAAAAACAGAGTTTCTTTTAATATTGAGGGGGTCTTTTTAGTTTTTAATCATGAAACAAGTATATTACAGTTGATTGAATGTTCGTATGTTTTCATAAATGAGCGGCTCCGTGTGTAAAATGGACCAGAGGTAGCAGTCAAAACTCAAATTAGTAAAGTGCGTTGTACAAAAATGCATTTTCCGATGTGATTCACTCAATTTTAGGCAAAAAGTAAACAACTATTTTAAAGGAGACAGATCCATTGTTCAATTTATGAAGGACACTTTTTGGAAACCACCTCTTGAACTTCACAGCAGTCGATCAAAACCCCAGACCACCATCCTGGTCGGAGATATCTCAATACTTTTGTAATCCCTGGATGACACAGGATGTCTCCAAAAAAGTGTCTTACATGATTACAACCGGTAGATATTCATGATCAAAATGGTATATTGTTTTACTTTCAACGATGAATGAATCATTCCGGATTTTCCATTTCAAAGTACGCACTACCACACTTTTCCACGTGTTTTATAAATGCCCGCTAGCAGTGCGAATAGCTCTAGGCGCTATGTACAGCAATTCCCGGCCTAAACATTTGCTGGACATTGCAAAACACGCCGAGGTTTTCTTTCGTCTTTTTGGATGGTATTAGTTAAAATTATTGGGAATTTGGTTCAATATCAGAATGTTACTCACATGCACCCCTCTTTCATGCCATTAATCCAGTAAAAATCAGTAAAATATTGTAGATATAAGTACTTTTGAAGATTACGGGAGTAAGAACAATTACTGTAACTGCCTTTATTACCCGTACCTTACTGGCCTAACGTTAGTGGTTGCGCTGTGTTGATTTATTCACCCTACTCCCGTTGTAAATCTGAAACACCTTGTCAAATGGGTCCATTTGTTAAAATTAAACAAATGACCTCAAATTTGGGCCGATATTTTCATTACAAATTGAGACATGGGATTTTTTTGGACGCTTGGTTACTCTGAGGCACTGGTAGAAGAAAAATATTTAAAAAAAAATCGGTTTCTTAGTTTGTTTGTCATTTTTACACGCCCTTAAATTCCTTATGTTGACGCTTTCCCTAATTTACCTCTATTTTAGCTCAAATAGCGCCACATTTTTCGGACAAAATTTGTCATATCTCCGGAACCGCTTGACCTACAAATGTGATCTTGGTGTCATTTTACTTTGGAAACAGTGTACAATTCGAATGTGTCATGAAAACAAATTGAATAGGAACTTTAATTTTCCCATTGATATCCCTACTATAATGGATGTATAATTGTACAATGAGGTCTGTACACTTGGTTTTTGGTATTCCTGTATATTGTGTGAATTAACATTGAGGCTAACGTGCATATCAAACATGAAGCCTTTATTTGGTTTACAAGTTTGGTAACAACCAGTTTCAGAAGCCTTTTTATTTGGGAATAGATCAGATTGGTATAATTTCTGTTGAAAATGTCCCAAATTTGGCAATATTCCAAATCCCCACTTCCAACCCATCAGTTATGTTGCACACTCCTTTAGACCTACCAAAAGGAGTTGAGTACCCTGGCGCTCAGGACATGCTGTGCACCCCCAATTTAACTCGAAACAAATGCATGCATGCAAAGCAGTGTGTAAGCAAGCAGAACTTTGAAACTTGTTGAACTGCTCTAAAAATTTAAACAAACATTGAAACAATTTAAAGTTAATTCTTATGCAGTTAGAACCTGCACAGGTCATCCTGTACCCATTGCAATTAAAATTTAAAGGAATTGTCCATCATCCTGATTCCCAAAATTAAAGTTTTTGCTCACACATGGCATTTTTTGGCCCATATTTCACTTTCATTTAAGGTGATACATATAATACATGTATGTTACAAACTTACCAATGTGCACAAGTACAGATGCCAGTACTGCACATGTGTTTTTGAATAAAATATGGTAGGCCTACTGTCTGAAAGAGGCCCGGAAAGAGGCACTTGTTGAGGTTCTAGCCTAGGGGCACTATAATAATCAGATGATGCAGGTCGCACAATAAATTACCTGTTTAGCCCAGATTTAATTGGGTATTCAACAATGGTATCACCCGTATATTTCAATGCGTAAATAAAAAATAAAAGTAGTTCTTTAAAATAATCAGAATATCTTTTTAGTTTTCTGGGCTTGAAGTCCCAACCCCAACGCTTTTGAAATCTGCATATTTTTATACGGTAAGTAAGGGCAAATTAGTTAAAATTCAAGTTTTTTGAATGGTAGTTTCAAAATCTGATGATGTCAC
>JXSR01S039624.1:2236-13078 GCA_000969725.1 Ophiothrix spiculata | reverse complement strand
CTTTTTACATTTTTATTAGATTCCACTCAGAAATATGTAGAAATATATACGTTTATATCTTCCAGGCGGAGCAGGTTCAGGACATACCACCATGGGCCTCCCGATGGGTCTCGGCATCCGACTGCTCGGATCACTCCTTGAGTTAGTTTGTCAATATATAGCGTCAGTATTTGTGTTCTTGATAGCCTTCCTTGTCGCACGCTATATTCTACTGACGACTCTCCTGCGTCCAGATCTACCACCGGGTCCTCGACCATGGCCATTACTTGGAAATATAATTCAGCTTGGGAAACACCCACACAAAGCATTGGCTACATTGGCTTCACAATATAATGGACTGATGACAATACATCTTGGGCCGATGTGCGCGGTGGTTATAAATGACTTGCAGATTGTTAAGGAGGCGTTTGTGCACTATGCAGATGACTTTTCTGATCGGGAACAACTACCATTGTTGGAAGAGGCTTGGGGAACAAAGGGTAAGAATAGACCTATCAAATATTTACTTTTGAAATCTATAGGCATGCCACGATTGTATTTGTGGTTAATTATTGCTCATCAATTCGGCTTATCTTGTAAGCAAATTTCACCAAAATACACCAAATTTCGCTGATAGGATGTTCTCATCTAATGATTAATACAGACGAGCCGGACTTCCTAAAATAAATACCAGTGAAAGGGCCTCCCAAAATGCAGTCACATAGGTCTATAATGCCAATGTGTAAACTCTTCGTTTTGTTCAATGCACTTAAGTGTTTTGCCAATAATTTTTGTTTACTTGTTCTGAAACAATATATAGGAAGCATACTGTGGGAGAATGGAGAAACCTGGATGAATCATCGAAGAATGATCCACAATGCATTTCGTTCTCTTGGCTTCCGTCACAAACAATTCCATACAGCCATCGTGTCCGAAATTCATGCCCTATGTACATATCTGGAGACAGAAGAGTTCATCGACATGAGACTGCCTCTAAATTATACAACAGCAAACGTTATTTGCAGCATTAGTTTCGGCCAAAGATTCGATTTCAAAGACGATAAATTTACCAACGCAGTTAAAGCAATGCTTTTTATATCAAAGACTATGTCTGGAATTTCGTTAGCTCATATTATTCCAAAATTATACTACACCCCATTATATAATAAACTGCGCCTGGAGATAAACACCTTGAATACATTTCTTCAAGATAATGTTCAAAAACATCGTGTAAACTTTAACCCAGACAACATCCGGGATATTGTAGATGCTTATCTTTCATCTGAGAGCCCTGAGCAAGAAGACGATTTGATATGGAGAGGAATATTTGATTTATTTACGGCGGGAACAGAGACTACTGCTGACTCAATGCTTTGGGCGATTTTGTATATGGTGAATTATCCCGAAATTCAAAAGAAGGTACTTTTCTAATGAGTTAGAAACCAATAATTAAGTGCTTGCAAATACAGTAATAGCTGCCAAGATATAATTGGCTAGGATCAACACCGTGATTCATGACGTCATTAATTCACCATTTTTATTATAACGTGCTTGAATATGGCAAAAATATACTCACCAGGTATACACTGTATGCAGTGCCCCATGAAGGAGCATTCGCACAGGGGGCCCACGGCTTTACGTGACTGTCCGACCACGATATGACAAGAAATCATTTTTTTACTATATGCAAATAAACAATATTATTGTTACTTCTAATTTTGATTCTTTTCATGCAGGTTCAAAACGAGTTAGACTCTTCCACAGATGGTGATATTCTCCAATACCCAGAGAACATACGACGCTTTCCCTTTACGTACGCAACATTGATGGAGGTTCATCGGCACCAAAGTGTTGCTCCATTATCGGTCCCACGAGTAGCATCTAGAAACACAACCCTCTGTGGCTACTTCATACCAAAAGGAACCAGTATATGGGTCAACGAATGGGCTATTCATAATGACCCCACATTTTGGCGCGACCCGGAAGTATTCAATCCTTCACGATTTCTTGATGTTGATGGAAAACATGTGCTTCGAGATAAAATGCGGCATCTCATTTTGTTTGGTTATGGTAAGTATTCAAAACTATATGGTCAATTATAAACCATTCATGATCGACAGTTCCGTGCGATCTTAGGGGAAAATTGGAACTCAAAAACGAGAGCAAGAGATGCATTTGAGAGCGTGGCCGAGCGGTTAGAGCACGGGTCTCGTAATACAGAGATTGCGGGTTCGAGCCCCGGGCCGGGCGGTTTTCGTCTTCTTGTTTCCTTGGGCAAGAAACTCGTGGTCGGACAGTCACTTAAAGCCGTGGTTCCCTGTACGAATAGACTCCTTCATGAGGTATACATGTTATGCAAGTACTTGTATCATTGATTGATTGATTGATTGATTGACAAGGCAATTACAGCCATCAGCGTATCTGACAAACCGATAATATGGAATGAATCACTATATTGTATGCATCACGTGATGACATTTCTTTCTTTCTTTCTAAGTTCCGATATTCCGTAAAGAATGGAATATATTAGTTACAGTAATTGTAATGTATACTGTCTATAATTTGCAGTCCTGCAATGCAACCTGACTACCCGGTAGGTACTCAGATTTCGTTTGGGTACCGATGCGCGACTGGAGATTTCAACTACCACTCGAAAATATGCCACCCATTTGTAAACCGCTTTTATATGAGCAACCATTACTTTTAAAGCAAATTTTGGTAACGGGTAGGTAAACAAAGGAAAAATTGCTCAAAAATTGTCACTTTGGAAAATTGCAACTGACATAAGCATTTTTTAAGGCCTTTTCATACCTGGGAGACTAAAAATGCAACCGTTTCTGGCCGTGCATCCGTATCATCATCTTTCCACTTTATCCCCGGACCTGACTACTGCAGTGAATATTTTCATTGAATAAATTGAAGTAGTCACCCTCATTTTTGTGATGTTCACATGTGCAATATTTGGTGTCACCATGAATGGTGAATTAGGGGACGGAACGTTAACTCCTGTCCCAAGTACGATTCTTGTCGCTGTTGATTTCTTCGACCGAGGCCTGCCTTGATTTCTTCAAATGTCTTGCCTTGATTTCCTTGGTATTAAAAATAAGTTGTATAATATGTCAAATGTTTGTTTTGTACTGAAATATAGAGCCACAGTTCTTTCAGTCCACTACGCAGTCCTTATATTATATACGTTTTGTCATGTTATTGCAGCTAGTTGAACAAAATAAATAGATAAAATGTAGAATAAATAAGAAATTACAATTTTATTTCTGCAGGAAAACGTCAATGCCTTGGTAAAAGACTAGCTGAAATGGAAGGTTTCTTGATGTTTTGTGGTTTGCTGCGACGATTTACTTTCAGTGCACCGCATGTATCCCAGCTAAGTACAGACGGACATTTTGGTTTGACCTATGCTCCTATGCCATTCAAGGTTAAAGTTCAGCGAAGATGACCAGTTGAAAGAGGATAACAGGATAATAAAGAAGAGATGACAATTTGCACAATACATGCTCCCATCTTTGACATGCTCTTAAACCAAAACAACCAAGAACACAACCAATCATGTTCAACATCTATCCATGTATCTAAACCAAAGGCCTTTAATCCAACGTTAACTTGTGGCGTGTGCCCTTTCCCGTTTTCCATTGTTTGTAATTGTGCGGCGCTTCACAGACAATAAACTTCGTTCTGCTTAGTGACCATATCAGTGACCGTGTGTACGACAGATGTTTCCTGAGACCTGCAGCATAGAGATTGGACATGTACCATGTACTTGGTACTGGCAGGCCACAGGAAACATCTGCCGTACACAAGGCCACTGATATGATCACTAAGCAGAACGAAGCTTATTGTCTGTGTGGCGCATCACATTTAGGAACAATGGAAAGCGAAACAAGGGCACACGCCACAAGGGAACAGCCTATGGATACAAGGCCTTAAACGCACTTCATGACATAAGAATCTAGTTTAACAAGTATCAGCTGTAATTAGCAGGTTATAGCGTCTTGTTGATTCACACTGTTGAATCCCATGAAGGGCCAGAAGAATCATTAACGTATTTTCTAGTTCTTAAACTTCTGTGTAGTCTAATTTGCTCTTCGTTTCTCAGGAAGACCTGTTACTTAAAGTATATGAGTGGTGCTCTGGCAAAATGAGCGGAAAGTCGCGATTTTCAAAATTGAGTTTATGACATATTTTAATTCTATATAATCCCAGCTTTTGAATGATATGTAATTTGTCATGCTTTCTTTCTACAATCTTCATTTAGAGATCGAAATACAAGGCAGTCCACTCAAAATCTGACAGTAAAAAATTGTCGCAAATCGATTTTATAGTTACTGATTACTATAATAGTATATGATAGGAAAACGCGGTCAATTACCCGTAAATAAGTACACTTCCCGGCATAATTGACCTTTAAAACGTGAGCTATAGGTTAATACTAATGCATTAATGCATTTTATGTCAAAAAACGAAATTTGATCTTTTCACCATATTTTTACTTTAACAGCCATTTATTCAAAATTTTCAATCACGAGTTTCCGCTCATTTTGCCAGAGCACCACTCATATGTTATATATTTGATGATATGTTTCATTATATATACAATCCATTTTGGACTCTTGCTTTTATAAATTGTATCCTAAACTACCCGATGTTCTAACCAGAAATAACAGATTCAAACTTGTTAAAGGAAATACTTTGAAAAATACATCATTTTTTTAAAAATCAAGAATAAGGAAAACAACATGAATGCACAGTAAAACCATTAAAAGAGTTATCTGATTAAACCAGGAATTTCCTTTTATTATTATTATTGCTTATCATTAATACGAAATAGGGCGGTAGTAAAATAAGTGATATATATATCCGGGTAGCAGTCATAATGTTGTAAGCAGGCGTGACTACAGTTTTTCAAAATACCCCTTAAGGGTGATTTTTACTGAATCCAAAATGCATCATAAATTTGGATTTTTATAACTCTTCCTCTAATACACGCCCAAAATGAGGATTTCACAAATACCGTTTTCACACTGAGGTTTGAAAAAAGTTCCCTATTTCCTTAAAATTGCTGTTTTACATGGTGTCTCCTGATCTACCCTTAATCCTCGAAAACAACTCTTATTCATATTTGTCTTGGACACCCCTGCTTACAACCCTATACTACCCCCACCGGTTTATCAAGCCACAGTAGAAAAGCATCTGAAAATAATTATTGTTTCAAACCTACCTGACCAAAAGCAACAAATCTATCGCAAGAGTCATCTGGTAAAGAACTCTACCTTTCAGGACTATTCATCCCGCTATATCTGGCGCTAAAATATGGTGTGATGACACACAATTAATGTAAATTTAAAAATGCGATTTGAGAGTAGCACTTTGATAGCATTCTACATGCTGTTTACTTGTGTTTTTAGTCGGGGTGAGTATACTATTTTTTTCAGTAGTATCACATTCAATCTTACATGTGAAGATCAATATAGTAGACCCAAGCAGGCCCGTAGCCAGGATTTTTTCAAGGGGGGTGCGGATTTTCAAAAAGTGGACCTTTTGGAGGAAAAATTTTCGTTTTGGTCGACCGAAAACTAATTTTAGTGGTTTTTACAAAGTGACAAGCAAAAAAAAAAAGGTTTTCAATAGTTTTTCAAGTATTTTGTTTAGTATTTTAGTAAAAAACGACCTTCCATTTACATGTTTTGGTGCTTTAGGTCCTCTTTTGGTGGATATTTAGGGAATTTTTGTGGACCTTTTTTGTACCGTTGTCAAATTTGGGGGGGGGGGTGCGACGCCCCCATCGCACCCCCCCTGGCTACGGGCTTGGACCCAAGCAACTCGCCCGAGCTCGAACCTAGCAAGGACGAGCCGAATTTTTTGACTCGAGCCAAGTTAATACCGGGATCGAGCAACCATAAATTAGATCGTTTGGTACGCATTGATATAATTGACCATTATATTACTTGATTTTTGCCATAGTTGTGCGAAATACAAAGATAGGAACGATCAACTACTTGGCTTCGTGGCTCGAGCGATCGCTCGTCTCTATGCTTGGCGTCCAAAACATTAGCTCGGCCGTGTGACATTCGCTCTGTCTTATTCGTTAAAATAAGAGAGAATGTCACTCTCATTGCGCGAACATCGTTTCAATCGATGAAAGCGAATGTCACTCGCGTATGTTGTAGTGCTACGTATGTTGAATAAACAAACCCAAGAATATTCTGGGCGATCTTTGCTCCAATTCAATATGAAGTGTAGCGAATGTCGTGAAATTTAGTAAGCGAATGTCGCTTCCCGTTGCAGCGAAGATTTCTTGGCGCATGGCAGGGTGAGTGGATCTGCCTTCCGTATGCCTTAACGGTGTGTCTAGACCAGTGCTTGCAGTCAGTTACTGGTTCAGCATTTCAATTTAAACAACATTTTTTTATTTACAGGTGGATGTCCAGATGGATTTTCCAGACCCTTCCTAAGCTCCTGCTACAAATTAGTTATCAACGAAATTAACTGGTTGGACGCTGGAAGAAAATGTGAAGAATTCATGGCTCATCTTGTCTACATTGAATCAGAAAAAGAGCAGAAGTTTATAGCCAAATGGCTTAGTAGCATTGAAGGCCCCGATTCATGGATAGGCGTTTACAGGCTTCACGGTACCAATTTTAAGTGTTCAGATGACCCTGCATGGTGTCTCAACTGTTACTTATTCTGAATGGGGATCTGGAGAACCGAGCGACAAATACGACCTAAATTGCGTTAGTTTCAGTAGACAAAATGGCTATAGATGGGTTGCCACAAAATGTACTGAAAACAACAGTTACATTTGTGAAGTTGAAGGTGAAATAGTTCCAACAATAATAGGCACGACTTCAAATCAGCAAGAAAAAAGTCAAGCAATGGTCTCGCTATCACATCAGTCAGGAAAACCTCCGACAAATATTGAGGGCACCCGGCAGCTACAAAGTCACTGTGTTGGTTTGACACCAGGTAATGAAAATTACATCCAGTTTTTGTTTTTCCTATTTAATGACCCAATCACACATTTTATAGCAAAAACAAACAAAACAAATGTGATTGACTGATAATAGGCCTATAAGTAATAATTTTCTAATGGGTTAAGGTCTTGCGTCGAAAACATTCGCCCGTCCGGCGAGACATTCACTCGCAACATTCTTTCAGACATATTCGATCACATGGCATATATATAGGATAGTATATATAGAGTTCAATGCGAGCTAATGTCTCTTCCTGTCGAAGCAAATATTTCAAGTATATATCAGGTATATTTTATTAAAATACCATGGTAGTAAAACTGAATTGCGACATAATTTACAATTTGTCATAAACTGAATTGCGACATAATTTACAATTTGTCATACTCTAAAGATATACATTAATATAATTTAGGCTATATTATACACAAGTATTGCAACATCAAAACTATAGAGAGAGTTCAACTAAAATTACAAGGATTCACATAGTAGGCCCTACTACATGTATAAACTTCATGGACAAAATACTGCTGAGGGCACTGGCAAGGTTGAGAATTGCACAAAAATGGTCGATATAAATGAAATTGCAATAATATTGTAGTTTGCAAGCTTACTTGTAAAATTAAGAGGACACCTAAAAATCAGCACATGAAACTTCCTCATGTAGTTTTAAAAAGAATGAAATGCACAAATCATTTTCGAAAGGTAAGGGGTAATGGGGGAGGGTGGCTATTGTAGATCTTGAAGCGGTCTGTTCTAAACTGGTATAGGTTGGAATTGTGCCTTTTCCGGAGCTGCATATACGGGGGAAACAAAAAAGACTCTATGCGAACTGCTTGCTTTGATTGCAAAATTCTTTGCAGGTTTGATTTCTGCGAAAAATGGGCTCAAATTTCAACAAAATGAAATACTAGTGAAGTTTTTTAAATGGGTTCAAAACTTATGCAACATAGTCCAGTTATCTGTGTTGCTTTTTCAACTTTCTCTGAAGAAAAATGTGATTTGAATCATTTGAATGAATTTCCACCTCAAACAACAGCGAGGCACTAGAGATTGGAAATGTAAAAGAATGTCTCTCGGAGGAGCATGCGTCTGAACAAAAATTAAAGGAGCACTTCAAATCTCAACCGGCGGTTGACCGCCCGGAACCTCCGGTTCTGGTCGGTTGCTATTGTTCTGAACAATGGCAACCGACCAGAACCGCCGGTTCCGGGTGGTCAGCCGCCGGTTGAGTTTTGAAGCCACCACTAATTGATATTATGAGACAACTTTTCTCTCATCATGCAGGTACCATTGCTAGTGTCGTCTCAGGGACCGTTCTCTTGATCTTGGTGGTACTGTTTATTGTAGCTGTAACCGTCCTTCGTCGAAGGTAATTTCAATTTGAAAATTGACTTACACAGTGAAAAGACATGGCATTATAATTATAGCATGCTGATTTGACAAACGTCACCGAAGAACGTCCGGGCGAAGAACACTCCTAATGCGGTGGAGAAATCCGGCTAGTTTTTTTTTATATCACACTAATGCACTTCATTCATGCCACAAAATCCAAGCAATAGGACCTATCAATCAACCAGCGAGCGCTGCCGAAAACGTATTAGGAGTTGGATTGTCTTCATTGTATACTCTAGCCTTAGCACCCAACGGGCATTACGCTGCAGGTACGTAGATTCGACGTCGATGTCGCCAAGAAGTCGTCGGCTCCGTTGATCTACGTTGCAAATGCAAATCTTGTTGATGTAGTGCATATATAGATGACATAATTGAACTAGGCCTGTTGCATAGAGATTTTTGTTTAAGAAAAAGAAATAGAAAGAAAACACGCCGACATTGTTTTTGTGCCAAGTGTATTAGGGGCGGCTTCAAAACTCAACCGGCGGTTGTCTGCCGGTTCAAGCCGCCCCTTATCTTCATTCCGTTTTGTTTTTATTTCTAGGAATGTTACATGTCCCAAAACAGCGCACCAACCTAATGATGACGATACAAGCGTCGTCTATGAAGTCGTCGATATAATATGGGATCAACTATATCATACCCTCAATCCGGAATCAGAGAACCTTTCTGATAATGAACAAGAAGGTTGGGCAGAATGTGCTCTCTCGTCTGAGAAAAGTAAAACGATGACGATAATGAAGAGGAAAAAAATGTGCAAAAAAAGGGTTAGTACACTCCGTTATCATAAGTATTGCAACATAGCGTAAATCTTGGTGTTAGCGAGTATAACTCGTCCATAGTTAATATTTGATTTCTCATTGATCTGAGCAATGTTACCAATGTTTGTTGTTCAATGCATTAAAACAGTCCCCTTAGCTTATTTTGGCCCATAAGTATTTTTTGTTGTTTTCAAAATGGCGACGTTATGAGAGATAATTATGAATGAAGACCTCAGGCACATTGTAGCCGTGAGAAACGAAGGAATTCCTTTTTGTTGTATGGTGGTGCGTTTTGTTTTTGCTGTCAAATGATTTTTGGAATTAGTAGACGTCAAAGGGACTTCAATTATGCCAATACCTTACGTTAAAGCAGTTGTCCGTGTAAGAAAACACATAGGGAAAATCATCAATCGTTTTACATTAACAGGCTTTTGTCATTTAGCCCTTTGGCCCTTTCGTTCGCTCAGTAGTGACAGGATAATGGAAGTAACCTGCGTATAATCATTTTTTGGGGGAATATTCAAAGATATAGACTCATAATGTGTAGAGTTACGAAAGGGACACAATTATTTACCTCGCTTGTACACAGGCAGCGAAGAGTTGGGATGGCGAATTTGTCGAGAAACAGGACAGTGGCCCTGAATTAAGGAGTGTAGGTCTAAGTAAGTTTTGATAATTAAAGAATAAGTGTTTTGGGTGTTAAATATGAAGACTACGACCATTGTAACCTCTCTTTGATGACAAAAATTGGTGCATATCTCATGGTTTGAATTTCATCATGTGTTCATTGGTATGAACAATCATACCAATCGAACAAATTGCGACAACTAACGGACACATCGATAACATCCAATGTATCGTCATTATTAGCAAACCAATGTTAAACTATTTTAGGAACATGTCAATTGTCAACAGATTGTAAATTACCATTAATCGTTCTTAAAAATGACGTCACACCCGACAGCACACAGGTTTTGATGACATGTTCTTCGAAAAGGGCGTTAGCAGTATCAATCTAAACGCACATGCGCATTATGCAAATCCGAAGTAAAACACATGTGATATCATTAACCGATGAGTCTTGAATAACAAACATTTCAAGAGACGTGAGTTGATTAATTTAACATTTGATCCTCGACAGATATCAGCTGTCAAAGAATTGCTAATTCTGAATGGCATTGTAGAAGCGAGCAACCGCCATCATAAAATTCATGGCTAAGCCCTCTAGTTATTGAAATAAGTGTCAATTATTCAAAATAATTAAAGGAAAGAAACATGGAAGCAAATTTATAAAGATATCATTATAACTTCCGCAACAAATTTTTCATACCAACGTTTTGAAAACGCCATTTAAATTTTGCGCCAAAATCAAGGTCGACGATGTTGCAATACTTAAGACTAGTGTGTGTAACCTAGTACTATATTGCACCCACCCCTTTAATTGACAAAATAAGTATCGAATTAATTTTACCGCCCAAAAGTGATCTGTCAATCAAATACTAGTCCTTCGCGAGCAAAGAAGCACTTGTTTTCGCTCTTGTAACAAGGTCTTCAAAAAAACTGCGCTCGATGCCTTTAGTAAATTTGCTGGACTTTTTGTGTATAATCATGATAATTTTGGAAATAATAATGACTTCGGAAGCAGAGTAGTAGGGCAGCTGGTTTCTCAAAGAGGCTTAATTAAGGAGTAGGTCTAACCAGTAACCTAGAAAAAATCGAATGGT
>JXSR01S039618.1:1965-14390 GCA_000969725.1 Ophiothrix spiculata | reverse complement strand
CCAGAACTGTATGAAGGCAGACACATTGGTAAGTCAAAAATCAGAAGATATTTTATAGCATATCTACTTACAATACAATAATAGCCTTGTGAGAAACCATGTATAGTAGTTTAAATATAAACAAAATTGTTCTACAAGGTTTTTTAAAAAAAATAGGTAAAAGTGGTCATAGTTAGGTTATTCTTACTGAGAACCAATTATTCCTGTAATTTTACTGTACCTCCAAATTTGTTTGGAAACAGGACCAATAGCTCTTCAGATTGCCTAAATCTTCACGTGACGCATAGACAGCATGTGCATTGATTTCAGTGGCAAACAAATTTAGCGTTTTGCGTAAAGCCGTAAATTACCGGAGGTACAATAGCTTGCTTTCCATTAGCAAAAATAGAAGATGGCTGCCATCACATAGGGTTAACATGATGGTCAAATTAAAATGGCAGTTAGCATCAATTCCCCCCTTTTGATTTCCTTGATTTTATCAATTTGTTTTAAAGGTGTAGGTTCCTATTTTAGGATGTGTATAATTTTATTTTTTAACTAATCGACCTTGACCTCTGAATTGCATTTTGCAAGGTTTCAACCATAGCTTGTGTCTTGTTTTTTCTTCATTAAATATAATCAACTACAAGTTTTTGACCTATGTAATCTAAACACTGGCACATTTATGTACAATTATTGTAATAATTCACTTCCACCAGCTTTTGACAATATGTTTAATACCAATTCTGATAATCATAACTATAATACTAGGCATACTTCACACTTAAAGTACCCTAAAATTAGAACTGAATTAGGACGCAAATCCATTTCCTACCAAGGTGTCAAAGTCTGGAATGATATTCCTAACTACATTAAAGTCAGCAAAAACATTAAGTCATTCAAACAATCCTATAAAGATGCTCTTATTTCTAAATATCAAACTAATCAAAATAATATTGAGTGATTTTGTTAAATTAGTAGTTCAGTATTATGCAAAAGTTTCAGACCATTTTGCTTCATGTATTCCTTTTTAATATTGTTTTACTGAAATTCTGACTTTATTCCTGAATATTTATTATGGTCCATGCCTTCCTCTCACTTTCCTCTTTGGCCATCGAATTGGAATTTTTGAGGAAGGTAACATTATATACTAAATATTCTTTGTTCATGACTAGTTATTTATACACAAAAACTTCTCTTTCTCATAGTTAAAAGTGCATTTTTCCTTCATGAAACTGTTTCATATCAACTTTTGTTTTTCATGATAATTACATGTATGTCTTTGATTGAGTTGGATCTACAAACACCAGGCTTTTTAGATTAACTTTTTTGCTTCATACCTTCCTCCCAATATACTCTTTGGCTATCGAATTGTGGTCTGGGAGGAAGGAAAGCTTAATTCTTCTTTGACATTCCTTTTATTTTAATCTTTTTCTATACTGGAGACAAGGACTTGACAGGCCTTTGGCTTATTTTCTTGATCTCCTCCACAATGTTTATACTTAGTTAATATGCATTTATTGTACACAGTGTATTTACATGTATGTGGAAAGAAATAAAATTATGTTAAATTATGTTATGTTAATTAAGAAAGTATGAACCCTGAGTATGAGACTGTTATGAAAATACAAAAGAAATGGAAAATAGGTATACCAATTAATTTAAAATTTTGTGCCACATCTTCGAAACTATAAAGAATTTGGAGGTGAAATTTTGGATTCATAATCAGAATATATATATATGTATGTATGTATAACTTTATTTTTGTATAATATGTCTATGTATGTAACTGTTTAGTTTTCTTATGATTGTATAGCGCTTAGAGACTCCGGTGTTAGGCGCTTCATAAGCACCGTTTTATTATTATTATTATTATTATTAAAATATGGTCTTTCATTTGGTATCAAAAAATATACTACTTCCGGTTGAGCCCCGGGGGATGAGAATGTGATCGGAACCTGCACCTTTAATTAAAAAAGTAGCCATGGTAACCAGTATGTCTTGTTAACAGAAAACATAACTCCCTTTTCTGTCTCGCTTTCTACAGGTTGCGAAAATAGATGCCGATGGTCTGAACTACTGTCATACTTACGACTTTCTGTACCCATTAGGAGGAACCTCACCCATTGCACAGACACCGATCTTCACCAACACGTCATTGGAGACTGCTATTATAGCTACCCCTCATTCGGATGAGACAGTTTTGTTCACTGGCGATAATCTTGGAAATGTCAAAAAGGTAGGAATTGTTAGAAATATCTTCACCAGGTGACACATGTGGCTCATGGATTCAAAACCCTGGCTATGCCAAATATTGTTAAACAAAGATTAAAAAGAATTAAAAACAACAAAATACACATTGCAGTTATTAGTGGAAAAATTATAATAACACACTGTTCAAAATAAGTTTAAAATGCACTACACATAGGTTAAAAAATTACAGCTTAGAAAGTACCAACACAATTCAAATTATATCCAAAAAACGAGGCTGCACTCCAACTATAACTTCGCACAGAACAAGTACGGTTTGAGTTGTGATTTGAATTTTTTGATAGATCGAGCTGTTTTCCGAAATGACAAGCCAAAAAGAAGAAATTTAGAATCAAGATATTTTTATTTTGTGATATCTCTGCCAGTTCAATAACGATTTTATCAGATAAAATCACTTTTTGAAACACTATCGAAACAGTTGCAAGCTCTTATATCTGTTTTGATTACTTTCTATATTCATTCAAATTTGGCTCGCATTTTTATATCACATTTTGTTTCACTCTTTTTATCTAGCTACGGTTAGTGGATTCTACTACTGCAACTTTTGTGGAATCAGAATCTGTTTCGGAAGGATCGGAACCTATAATCAAAAATGGACTTATGTTTAACCGGGACAAGAACTTTCTTTATGCTATGACTCCAGCAAAGGTGAGTTATTATGTGTAAATCCATCAAATGGTGGAATGTCTCCACAATGGGGCAATTGAACGTAGATCCAGATGATCCAGATCTGAGATCCGCATCTCCGTAGACCACACACATGGACACATGATGTATGCTGAGTGCTGTACGTTCTGACGCTCGTGTAGTCACAGTCTACTGCAAAGTGGCTTACGGAGATTTGAATTCATCTGGATTTGCACTCCTGTATAAATTGCTCCAGTGTGGGGCGACATATGAAATAAGTAACTTGTAAATGGAAAGAGTGAATCTGAATGGTTTATTCAGAGTCTGACGATATCCATCGACCGATGCCCATCGATGTGTAGTCTTTTACACACGCTATTTCTTATGTATTGCGTGTGTAAAGACTGCGCGTCGATTGGCATCGATCTATGGATTATTGTTAGACTCAGAATAAACCATGTAAGTCATCATTTTTTTAACAATACAAACAAATATGATCAGTGCAGGGCAAACAAGAATATCATTTTTTTGCATTCAGATGCAACAGGCATCAATCAGCATTACTTTTGTCATTGTCTAGAAATAGAGGCTTTAAAATGTTCAGTTGTAAATATTTGTATATTGTAGCCTTGTGAAGGGAATTACCAAAAGCTATGAATCAGAAACTTAGATACAAATCTTCAATTCTTGGTGCTGTTATTTTATGCAGTATCTGAACAGTAAAATATAGGCTAATATCAGTTCCATATTAAATAGCGGCACAGATTGTGAAAGCATGACCTTTGGCAATAGACCTTTGAAGTAAATGTTGAATTAACCATTTGTTTGTAATAAATCTTATCAATCCCAATCCAAATTTCATTTCCATGCTATAAACCGATTTTGTTTACATTACCAGTATTATTTGGATGTAAATCCTTGATGGTGGAAAACAAATAAAGCTGTCACTCATTGACTCAGTCTAATATGAAATTGAACTGTGAGCTGAGATAATGAACTAAGCCTTGATAGTCAGGGTTTGATAGTAAAAGTGATTAGCTGGGTCACCATGAACTCTTGTGTACCCTCATATAAGTACCTCAACATCTTACCATGTTGTTGTTTTGTTGAAATACAGATATGAAATTAATTGATCTGGCAGACAATATACATGATAAAATCTTCCCACCCTTTTGAAGTAGCTTTATCAAAAGGTTGTGTAGGGTTCTTGCTGTATGTGAAAATATCTACCTTTTTTAAAGATTTGAATTTTTAAGTTTCAAATAATGTGATCATATTGTATGTGCATATCGTTATTTGGAGAGAGAAAACCTGAAATATTTCAATTTAAGAAAGATGTTTTCAAAGGTGTGTTCGTATATGGTGGTTTTGAATCTTAAACTTAATAAGCTTAAAAATTGTTGTTATTGAGACTAAATTGTTCAGACTTGCTTGAATAGACCCGCAACAAAAAAGTACATTTGTTGTTCACAAATCGTAGAGCAATCAACAAATGTAAAGTGGCACGCTGTCACGACTTTCTTGCTATCAAATCGGATAATTGTAAAGTGCAAAGAAGGCTGGCTCTGCTTGTAATAAGCGAAGTCTTTTTTAAAGCAACTTTGACCTTCAGTATTTCTACACACCATTTTAAACACAAAAAGGCTGATAAGAATCTATTTGATCTATTGTTGGCATACTTGTTGCCTTTTGTTCTAAAAATAAACAGGAGAATTTTAAAATCTTGGCTTTTGTGAAATATGCGTTGTTAATTAGTGTTAGGCCAGGTTGGTGTTTTATCGTGTGCTTTAAAAGTAAAGAAATCAAAAATGATCTTGGTTTCACTTTATCACTAACTTGAACACCAGCATGGCTAGCCTCAAAAATTCATTCTTTTTAGTGTTTTAAGCGAACAAAGAATGACAAGCCACTTATCCCTTTTGAAATTGTTTAATGACTTTAGTCAATTTTAGCGAGGTTTGTAGCGGTGTCAACTGCGTACAGTGAAGCTATACATCATGGTCATCTGAGCCAGAGGTCTTTTGTCCGCATGTTAGAGATCTGTGTCCAAGCAAGAGTCTCCTTGTATCTTAAGATTTCATCGATTTGTGCCTCGTGGCTTTTTACATTGATACTGACCCTTTATATCATAGTTCATAGAAAAGGCATCAGGCGGCCATATGAGTACCTCATAGTCGCCATTCTTTGACCAAATTTCCGATTATTATTATCTCTATGTGGAAAGGAAACAAAATGCAGAGAATTCCATATGGACTGGATTTGATCTCCGTTTGGTTTGAATCAGGGTTCACAGGTTGCCCTGGTTTTCAGGTGTATCGTTTTTGTGATTTTTGGTGTGAGTAGTCAATTCTATATATACACATGAGTAAAAATAACTGTTTTGACTGTGTCTAATGGGCTGGAAAATGTTATTTCAAAACATCCCAAGAATATTTTGTTTTCATGTGATTGTTACCTTACTTCCACTATATAGTAGACCACAATAAAAGCAGTTTATACAAGAATATACATAATCTATTTTATTTTAAAGATACAAATATTTTGGTTGTTTAATATTTTGTAATATAGTGGTTAAAGGGTTTACCTACTTTTAGAACTGAAGATGGGTGCTATTATTTAGTTATAGTAGAAAGGGTAGGTTGTTGGAGTAGGAATGGAGGCATAAATTATGTTAATATAATGATGAAGGGAAATATAGATAAATGGCAGAATGCCTGGCTAAAATGAAGCACATTACCCAAATTAATTTGTTTTTTGATAGAAATTATATAAAATGTATTGAACTAATAGACATTGCTACATGATAACATTGTGAACTCCAATGGGAAGAGAAGGACTCCATAATAGTTCATAATATGTCACTGATCCATGCCAATGAATTCCAACGTTGTCTAGAAAGAGAGTACAAACATTGCGTTTGACATCTGCTAATAATCTGCTACGCCTACATGTTTAATCACGGGATATGTTTTCCTTTGACTTTCATATTTGTCTGTAAATCAACATCTTAATATTATTTTCACACAAAATATGCCGTCTAGGGTAAAGTTATAACTTGTAGATTGCATGAGAGCTGTTTAATCACGATTTGCTGTTGATTTAATGAAACTTGTATCAAAATCATGTTGATTCTTGTGACACTGGATCTCCTACTTTGTGTTGATAAATTCTTAAAGTGTTTCTAGACTTTTTTCTGTCTAGGGATAGTTGAAGGGTAATGGTTAAAGATGGAAGGTGAGGGGGCTTCTTGAACCCTGGACCTCTTGCACCCAAACAAATGTTTGGCATGTCATTCAATGTTGCTGCCCAAGAAGTGATCTGGTTCTCATCACAACCTATATTGTAAACCATTTTCGCATGGATTTTAATTTTGAAAATAGGGCGATTGTTGACATTAAATTATATTTCTAAACATTTCAATTCAAAATTTAAATGTCACTTTGGCTAATTGCCACTATTAGCAAAAGAATAAAACATTGTAGGTTTTCAATTCATAAATATAATCACTTGAACTGAATGGTCGTATTTAGGAGATGTTAGCGAAATTTAAATGCTAGTGAGATTCTATGCCTTTACAGAATTGGATAAAAAAATATTTTTCTAGACTTTTTAGTGGAATTTTGCCCCATTCATCGATGTTAACATTAGGTATGCAATGTTAAGTGTAAATTATCACCTTAGCCTGGACTAAGACTGCTTTTGCAATCCTCCATAAGTTCTGTATATCCAGCGTTTAGTAGATGCTCTGTTCATTCCTCTTCAAATAATGCTAATTTTTGTACTAAATCTATAGTCTCGTTTGAATCTACTGTAAACGGGCAAATTTTCGTGAGGGTTTAATTTCCGCGAATTTCGCGAGTCAACATCTAACCGCGAATATATCACCTCGCGAATACATTCATTTTATGTGTAGGTCTATGTACTAAAGCTTTGAAACGCTAATTTAACACGCGCGGAAATGTCGTGATTGTCTGATTTCGCGAAAAATTCTGCTCGCGAAAATATTCCCGTTTACAGTATCTTATGAAGCAATTGTGACTTCTGTTTTTCCAGATTCAATATATATACCGTATCCACTCGTCCAATTCAACTACTCATTTTCTGAATTTAGATAACGTTACAGTTGAGCGCTTTCATACTAGCGTCCCAAAAATTGTTAAAATAATTTAAATAAAGTGTCTGTCATAGAGTATGACTATTTGTCATACTTTTGGAATTGTGGATTTTGTTAATTTAAGGAGATTGTCAGATGGAAAATAGTTGAATTAGACGAGTGAATAGGGTATATATAGTGTAGAAATATCATCTGCAGTAGTTCAGTTGAACAACAATTTGATTTTGAGCAATATTATATCTTTAATTAATCAAATATAGGATGTTTTTAAGATTGTAATTTCTCCAAATATTAGTGAAGTATCGTGCTTATCATGAATTATCATGAATTATTGGTCTATAGCCATATATAGGTGCTTTATATTTTCCTGTCTAAAGATAAAAGCACTATAAACAAACTGTGTGACACAGACAAGTTCTGAGAGAGCAAGACTGAGGTTTTTGGTAAATGAAAAACAGGAGGAAGTGTGGAATTTATACCTCAGGGTTAATGCTTTCCGTGACTGTTGTGGCTTTCATATGGAAAGAGTTACAAAATATGAAGTATGCTTTTGCTTATATTTTTGTTAGCTTCAAAATTTTACAATTTTTAAAATTAATTGTTGGCTGTAATACTCCATTGTAATTACATTATCTTTGCTTTGATTAGAATCTAATATCACAACAATATGTAAAACAGCATACTTTAGTGCAGAATTTTGTGCTTTTTCATTCATGTTGGGCCTGTTGGTGTCAACTGTCAGAGCGAACCCATATCTTGATTATTTTTCAGCGTTATGTGTCTGAGGCACAGGAAATGGAGTCTTCTAATGGCTCTGCACCTGTGGCCGGGAACTCCAATAACACTAGCATAAATGACTATTTCCTAGCATATTTTATAACTGTATTTAAAGAGCTTTTGTTTGTGCCTTATGTTTAAAAATAGAAGCTATAGTATTATAGGTCCCTATATCCTTGCCACGTATATATAGGTGCTACAATAAGGAAACAAATATTTGCCGATATAAAAAGCCTTACATTTTGTATATTCGCAAGTAAGTTTGGGGGATTTGAATTTTATAATATTACAGAAATATAAGTTTTATTGTCAATGCTGTTTCTATAATTTTGAAAAACAAAGCCATCGCAAAATTGGAATCGATAAAACTGAGGTTGCAAATTTTAACACTAATAGGGCTTGACAGTGTGTACTGCACTAAAAATTTGATGCACAGAAATTAAAAGAAAACAGAAGGATTGAAAAAAATGGCAGGAAGTTTAATATAAATATAATAAGCTACGAATTTGGAATGAAACCTTTTGTTCTTTATCCTATTCTATTGAAGATTTGATCATCAACCAAGGTCTGATCATTTAAACAAGGTCAAAAACAATAATGCGATTATTTACAAAATGCTTTGACCATATTGACATTCCAAATTAATTCAGCTGTATCTAAAATCAGAATTGTTACAGTTAATAATAGGCATGTATTCCCTAAGGGCTAATTAATTAAATATCTGTTAAAATTTGATAAAATAAATGAAGGTTTAGGATATTATTATGAGATTTCAAGGTGGCTTTGTGTCCTTGTGTAATTAAATAATTAACTTAAAGATACCAGTTGCACTTGAATTGAACTTGTAGTGTGTGGGTGACAATGGTGTAGGAAAAAAGATTTTAGGAAATAAACCAAGTACAAATAAGTCCTGACACTCAACTAGCGAAAATGATTTAATTTGCTATTAAAGCAAAATAATCCGTAGAGACCAGCTCCAATTAAATCTTGCATCGGTGCACTAAATAATGAGTATTTAAAACCTCATTGAAATGTTGACATTAGTTGGTATGCGTTTGCATAAAGTAAAAGGATTATTTCTTATCGTGTTTGCTGTCGGCATTTTTCGATTTGCTCAAGAGTTGTGTTTTGACCTGTGCTAGCTAGACCTACTAAGGCCTCTCAACTATACTAGCTCCCTCTAAAATTATTTTCATATGAGTTAACTGTGTCAAAATATTCCTTAATGCTAATCGTACTTCAATTCATATCATAGAAGCTCATAACAGTGGAACCATGATGTAAACATAAGTGTGCGCTTATTAAACGCATGTTTTGAGTGTAAACACACCAGCCATACATGGTATCATTTCTTCTTTATATTTGAACCAGTCCGATGGACAAGGGGGATATTGGAATTCTATTATAAGCCCAGTGTTTGAGTTGGCCAGTGACACTTGGGGTCGGCTCCTGATGTTTGATGCTATGTAACTGCACTACCTTTTGTATACCACCACTGTTTAGCTTTTTTCGTGAATTTGGCTGGCACTTAACCATGCTTTCCTTGTCCTCTGAAACTGCCCGCGGGCCTGGATAACCTTTGCCGATAATCCAGTCCTTAGTGAAAAGGAATAAAATGGATCAGGTGAAAGTAAGATACAGACTTTAGTAGGCAGCTAAGAAGACTTGCATAGGAAACTGGGCAAATTAGAACTTGGGATTTAGCAAAGGTATTACTAATCTGGGGGCTTAGGGTGGATAGTAATGCAACCAGTATTTTGAAGGTCTTTTCCTTTCATCTTTTAACTTGGAAATCATTTTAGATCCAAAGCAAATCTTTTTGATACATTTGTAAGACTAGAAAGAATTATGATTTTAAGCCTGATTTAAAGGCGAGTTCTGCTATAGTGATTAATAAAATTGATAAATATCCTGTGTATCTTTCATAGTATGGAAGAAAAAAAAGTTCATTTGTTTTAACATTAGTAGCTAGCAGCAAAAATTTCACTTGCATTTTGATTTTGCTTATTTCGCTAGCACCACAATTTGCTAAATTAAATTTAAAAAAAAAATGCTATTAAAATATAAATCTTAACATATCTTGAAATAGTAAGATGATTCCGATTAGTGAAATTAAAATACACATGAAAAGTGGGGTTTTCACAATGTGTAAAATTTTCATGCCATGAAATTAAAGTGCTTCACAGTAGTATTTTCACTTGTTGACATATTTCTTCACTCTAAATAGCCCATGACTCCATGAACATTAGGTCTGCTCTTACCATTATTCCTAACTTGTATTTTACATTACTATTGTTTACAGCTGGTAATGATATTGACTCATGAATGTTCAATTGACTTTGTCATGTTAATTACATGCTCCATTTTGTTCAAAACCTATCAATATCTGGCAATTAAAATTCATGTTCCAGCTTGTCAATTTTAATTGCGGTTTTAGAAATATCAATTTTAAGATAATGGTGTATAATATTTATGTCCTACAAAACAAAAAAAGAAATTAAAATGGAGGTTATCAGAGCATAGATACAGTTGCTATGCTCTTTCCTCTATGTTTTCAATTGTAGATTGAAATGGCTTGCTTCCTCGTGCTCTTCCTGTGCAGATTATTTGCTAATTAAATTCTATTTCATTTGCTTGATCGTGATAGATATAAGATGGCACTGCTCAGGTCTTCAACATCGATCAGTACCATGCTAAATAGTGTAGTCACACTTATACTAGCTGGTAATTATATGCCGTATGCTGACACAACACTGTGTTGTTGTGAGTATGTATAGACTTCACATACCTCTTCAAAATAATCATTATTGAAGCTTAACATTTGGCCATGTATTGTAGATAGTGTTCTAAACCTCAATGTTAAGACCCATTGACAGTTTGCGATTACTCATAAGAAGGGCAGCTATAAATATGACAATTTTTCAGTCGCATTTATTTTGAGAGAGCTTTATTAGTATTACACACTGTTTCTTCAGCTGTGGTTTGGAGCTGATGAATGTCAGGAATCTGTACCTGTCCCATAATGCATCAGGAGATGATTTGGATACAAAGTAGGGAGACAAGCTGTTTGCTATGATGGCATCGATGTGTTGTTAGGCAAAAATTCCATCATAGGTCTTGGCCCTCCAATTAGAGAAATTATTCCGGTTCAAACTCAATCAATGCTAGATCAATTTGATCACAATTTTGTGTTCTGCCTGCCCTCAAGTCAAAGAAATAAGCATCAAGTTGGATGAGTGTTCTCCATGTTTCTGCTCAGCTTGATATTAGTTAACCCTAAAATTAGATAAATGTGTATATGTAGTAAGCTTACACATTTCTAAGATGCCAGATACATTATAATTGCTAAATTTTGCATTATAAATTTATCTGACTGAGTGAGTGGTTTTGTTCCTGGGGTTTTGTTCTGCACTGATGTTTTTAGCGATATAATGCTAATTCATGAAATATATTAATGATATGTAGTATGGATGTATTATAGTGTGGATAAAAAACATCTACAATATGAATAATAGTATGTAAATGCAGTGTATTGAACAGCTAATAGAAAGTGTTCTTACAGCAAGTCCTGAGGCTATCTATGGCTAGTCCATTTACTAAGCGATTCTTGGCTGAACTTCCTTGTTACTCGATCCGTCGGCCCCTCGAGCGTGGAACCAATTTTCGCCGAAAACCACAAAAACACAGATTGGCTAGAAGGCAAGGCCTCTTTGTATTCTAAAACCAACAGTGACATAGATTTGTGGGGGCGACATTGTAAAATTTGTGTGCATAATGTGTACTGGATTTAGTGCGAGATGATTTTAAGAAGTCGGTTTGGGTTCATTGTTGTGCTAGTACTGTGACCCCGAGTGACCTAAATTCACAAGCATTAAGCTGGTGACTTACAGCTTGACCTCTGCTTTTAGGGCACTCTCAAACGGAAATACTATAATGATTTATGCTGGAGGAAAATATGAATCAATAACCCAAATTTTTAAGTATTAATCATGTTTTCCAGTGTAATTTTCATGCGTGTTATGTGGTTTAGTTTAGAAATTGAATTACAATGGATTTTCAGTGTATTTTTCAAATGATTCATTTGAATGTTTTGCTTCTAACTTAACCAAAGAGAGACATGTTTCTAATATTGTACCTTCAAAATTCATGGAAGGTTTTAGTTAGTGTAAATATTATTTTTTTCAATGATATGAGTATTGAGCTCATATTGTACTCATAAAATATAAAGAAAGCATTGTAATATTGTCTAAAGAAAAATAATTTCAAATTCAGACAGCACTTTTGTTTCTCAGTACCTGCCGCAAATTCTTCATAAAATATCGCTAAAAAGTACGAAAACAAGTTGAACTCTCAAGTAACAAGATAGCGGCCTATGATGGAGCACTTCACAGTAAATGTATAAGCTTAAGTGACCATTAGTGGACTACTTGCAGGTTAAATTCTCACACCACGGTGTTACAATCAAGTTGTTATTTACTGCTGTACAAACCCTCTAGCTTTAATTTCTTAGGTGGTCGTTGTTGTCAGCTCCTATTTAATGTGCCCTGTGTACGTGTATCTTGTTTGTGTGTGCACATTGATGGAAGACAATGATCAAAATAACACTTTACTATAATGGCCTAGCATTTCCTATGATAGGACCAATGGACTGCCAGTA
>JXSR01S039614.1:8715-32433 GCA_000969725.1 Ophiothrix spiculata | reverse complement strand
ATCTAAGTTCTAAATATCTAGAATATCTAAATAGCTTATAAACAGGATAATTAGATATTAGTCTGAGTTAGGTGCAGGATTGTAATTTTTTGTCACAAAGGCCTTCCGTTTTAATAAATCATGTGTTAATTATCTCCTCAATGATTCAGGGCTTAGGACTCAGACATCTTGATTGTTTCATGCATATTTTAGTTCCTGTAAGTGCTGATAAATTAGCAGCTCTCCACAATTCTTTATAATATGTTTCACGGTGTATCAAAAAAAATGTTTTGTAAACTGCCCTTCAGAACCGCGGTTGCCAATAAAGTCATAATTACTTAATAACAGGCCGTTCATAAGTTGAGGTTAAGGCTATGGTTGCTTTTCAATAACCAAATGGGGGAATGTCATGTTCACTTCAATTTGTTTCCTACATACACATGGCTATTTATAAAACTATTTTGACAAACATGGGAGGTTGGATTTTTAGATATTAGCTTTGACTATTGATTTCGTTCGTGCTTCAAAGTGGCGTCAACAGTTTTCTTCGAAATATTATGCCTCTTTTTCGCAATCCCATAATTGTACACAAATCAGATCATCGGACTTTGTTCAGATATTGGCAGATTGTAGCAACAATATTTATAAAAGAATTAGAAATAATAAGCCAGATTTTCAATGCAAGTAAAAGCAACGGTAGCATGAATTAATAGTACTCTATGAAAAGCAACAATTTTTTTACTTACTTTTACAGAACGCCTTTTACACGGAAAATTGAAAAATGCTGAATGTCTTACTTATTAATTGTAATTCCACATTTTATCAATAACTGGTAAGATTTGAAAAAAGATCGAATGATGCAAACTAGACACAGTATTTGGGTTATTTTACCTAAAGCTATTGCCATTTTATTAGTTATTGTTATTGCAATTTAAAAAGAGGTGCTAGTGAAACCAATACTCAAGGTATGTGCATAATTCATAGACTTTATGTATGCTGAGACTTATGATAGTGTGTCATATGTAAGTAGGTAGAAACTTAAAGCGGGCATCTGTAATTGATCTATTTGATACAACCCTTAGTGCACTGGTACCTTGTATGTGCTCATTTGTCCTACTTCTGCCCTTATTCGTGATATAAGTAATTTAAAACCTCCAAAACAGGATTTCAATGGAAGGCCTTAGTGGAAGAAGTGGCCAAGTGCCAAAATACTAGTAATGATATATGAGCGTTAAAAGTTTTGACTTTTTAATAACTTCTAAATCAAAACTGGTTTTGAATTCATATTAATAGGTATATGTTATTGTTTACAAGCGGTGATCAATTCCAGTGAATAGGATGTCTGTATCGATTGTCGATTTTCTGCAATCAATAATCACTACTTTGTACTTGACCACTTTTTCCACTAAAATCATGACCGCTAAACAAATAATACTTTAAAATAAGTAATCTAAACATTCCCAAAGTATACATTTTTGGAATCTGCAAGTCAAGACGAACAATTTGAGATATTATTTACGCAAATCGGACCTTGTTGAAAATTTGACCTCACATCGATCTTTATCAAATATCTCCTCAATCAAGTCCTAAAGATATATTAAGAACATATATATTTGGAATCTACATGACAAGACGAGTAATTTGATATTTAATCTGACATATTTTGAGCGCATCTCAAATTTGACCCAAAATTCACTGAAGCGTGACGCCCCCTTACGAGAGGGTTAATCACCCCAAAATTTGTCAAAATACTTTCTGTTCTACTGTGACCTCAAACCCACCATTAACTCGATTTCGTCAAAATGGCGCTTGACCACTTCTTCCACTTAGGTCATCAATTGCTCTAAAAATAATTGTGAATTCTACCCTACCAAAACTAATTCAACCTTTAAGTACATAAACTGTTTTTGCTTATGATTTTTTGTGTTCTAATCATCAATTAAAATATTTACGTGCGTGGATTTTCTCACAAGCAATTATTCTTTTCAACTTTACCTTTTAACTATGTTTTACCCACGTAGTTGTTATTTGACTCTTAATCTAAAACGTTTATTATATAATTCAAATAACGCTGAATAGATTGCAATACAATACCATACTATAGTGGCATTGAATATGTGAATCAGTCAAGCCCACGTCTTATATTACATAATTGAATCCGTACTAGCTAACATCGCTCATTTGAGAAGCTCTACTTACATCCATTCTACTTGACCTCTAAAAGTACCAAACGCCTGTATTTTAAATTTTGCATTCAAATCAAACTAATCTTTTTGAGAGGAAAAAAAAAGCAGTTACGGCGAATTTGATGTTGTTGATGGTTAACATTCCTTACTAAATTGGCCGTCCAGCCCGTATGAGCCGTAAATGCAAGAAACTTCATTTTGCGCTTACAGATGAAAAAAAAAAACATGTCAAGGTCGTAAATTGCCGAAATTGATTTTTGTCAGATTTACAATCCTTGTGCGTACTACAAAATACCAGCAAAGTTTCATTAAGAAAATTATAGGAAATTTGAAATAAATCTGCATATTTCAAAGAAAATTATCAGAAAATATACAGCTTACTGATCTTTAAACGCGTTTATCTCAGTTATACGTTTTACTCCCTGACAACCTTTGACAGACCATAACCATAGGACCATAACTTGACTTCTGGAAATCGTGTGAAGTTCATTAAGGTGTCATTTTAATTCTTAAAGCACTGTATTTGCAAATAATTAAAAAAAAAATGAAAATGACAAGAGGTGGCATTTACAGCTGGTTTAGGATGGACGGTCACAGATGATGTAGTGACGTAGTAATGGTGCTTCTTTGGAGAAATAAACATTATGATACGATACTAAACGCTGCAAACCAGGTGCAAAAAGGACAAATGCCATTAATCGTTTGTCGCAAAGCTACCTGTCACATTGGCTAATTCATTTGAACAAAATCCCAAATTGATTTTCTTTTGCACTTTTTCCTTTCTTCCTTTTCAATAAAAAGTCGTAGAAGGTAACCGCTAGATGTCCTCCTATGTTTAAGGCGCACTTTTTGACATTTCTAGAGAGACTAGAATTAAAACAGATGACTCAATACTAGTATATTTGTCACTTTATTCAATGCTTTATACACCCTTCATAAAGTGAAATAGAACTTTTACGTTCATCCGCACTTGAAAAAAATAAAGAAAATATTTGGATAAAAAGCAAATGCATTTTGCATCTATATAGTTGACAAGCTTAAAGAATAACTATATGGTAATACTATTTTTGAAATTTTTTATTTAGTTTAAACCGATTGAGAACCATGAAATTTGAGATAGTAAGTATAGTTGACACACCGGATTAATTTGATCATTTTCTTTAATGCTTATAATCAAAAGAGCTCCTCGTTTGATTTTGTCTTCTTCAAAGAGATTTCCAAACAGTAGATTTGATTGCTTTTGGATTTTGTTTAACGCGCATAAAGCTATGAATTGACAAACTAAATTATATTCCTATGAGCTCTGTCGAGTTAAAGATAAGAAGATACCAACATTGAATATTTTACTGTGCTTCAAAACAAATGGATTCAAGTATGGAAGTACGAACGCGCAAAAGCGAAGATATTGACTGAAATATTATTTTTATTTGCAATGTTTATGTATACTTATGATGGTACTAAATATACATGAATATTGAAAATAAAGATTGAAAAATTGAAAAAAAAAACACTTGAACGAATAGTCAATAATGTAAAATAAGAATATGGTTTTGGGATTCCCTTCAACAAACCAAAAAAGCACATTGTTAGATGTTTTTTGAATATTATCAGATATTTACCAGTACGAACTCTGTAATCGCGCATTTCAAACAGAGAGTAGACAATTTTCGGTCACCCAACGATCTCTGCGTTTGAATTAAGTCACAAGCTTTGACTTTGCTCATTTCGATTCTTAACATAAGGACATAACCTTTTACAAGTGGCTTGGCCTAGTTATTTTCTGAATTATTTCCGGAACACAATTGGAGCACAATAGGACCGCTGCCAATTGTTTCTGGTATTCAGATTTGTCTGTTTGAGGTAAGTATAACAAGACTCCGTTTTACTCATTTAAATTCATAACAGACGTAGCATAGCCTCTTACAGGTGACTTGGCCTGGATATTCTGGGTTTGAGTTTCCCAAACCTGAGCGTGTACTTACACATCTACGTGATTTGACTTGTATTTGTTACAATACCTGGATAACTATTTGGAGCTTTGAATTTATATGACGTTGTCTTTTCTTGTATCTATTTATATACTCTTAGAAAGGAAGGATCAAATATGAGACAAAAAGGATCAATTTTGATCAAAAGTAATCCAAAAATAAGGATCAAAATTCTTGATCCGAAAAAAGGATCAAATATTTCTTATAAAAAAGATCTGCATAAAAACATCTCACTGAAGTGACCCTAGCAGGGTTTGAACCCACGCCGCATGTACACCATGTAATTACGAGACCAACGCTCTAACCACTCGGCCACGGAACAGGCAGTTATCAAGTGTGATGAAATCATCCTATTTATACCATTGTATACATTCCCGGCTATGTAGTGGATATTGGGTGTACTCAAATATGAAACAAAAGATCACGTTAGATCCAAACGCGGTATCAAATATGAGCTCATCCTTTCCGTATCAAAGTAATCCAGAAATACGGATCAAAACTTTGATATTGTAATCAAAAAGGATCAAAATAAAATTATCAATTTGATCCATTTGTATATATTAATCAGAAAAAGGATCAAAACGATCCACGTTGGATCAAAAGTGATCCTTAAAGGATCAAAATAAAATGATCCGGAAAGCTACTCGAATATTTGATCCCGGCCTTTTAAGAGTGTACCGAGGTGTCCCATTTTGAAATGATAAACCAGCATACATGGCCTCGTCTTCCTAAGGGGGTTGGGTGGTTAATCCCCCTCATAACGGATGATCACCGATTGCACCAAAACGCAAAATAAAGCGACCCTGCGCATATAAGTAATTGTTTTACATCCTTTGCGGTCATTTTCATGAAATCAAATCGGGGTACCACCTAAGGTGGGTTATGATTGGTCGTCAAATTCCAAAGGTAGGGCTGGTTGGAAAGATGAGACCCTACCCTATACTATAGTACCAAACAATATAATTTTGGGATCCCAATTTCAAAATCACAGGGGGGAATTTCAAAATTACATGCCCCCCCCCCACCCTCCCCTCAAGAAGACGTGTTACAAAAAAGGCTTTAGGAAGACGAGGGTTAAGGTTCTTATAAATCTTGACCAAACTTACCATTCATGTCTTCAAATGCTTGTTTTAATGAACATTTAAGCCTAATATCACAACACATATACGGTTGTGTGTGTTGTGAACAATGTTTAAAATTTCCATCATAACAACACATATGAACTTTCATGAACGTATGCTTGTTTTAATTTTCCTTTAGCTGGCTGTCACTTTACCTGCGGCTGATTATCAGATTAAAGCATTTCACACATCAAGAAATCAAATGTTCTTATCACAACCATCAATGTCACTCCTTGAGATTTTTTTGTTATGAGTAAGAGATGTCAAATAGAGCACAATCTAAAACCTTAAGCATGACTGAATGAGGATTCAGTCTAATGTGTTGTTGTTATCTATAGTGACATCTTTCCGAATCTGTAGAAACCTTCTGGGCTCATTTAAGCATGATTTAAGACACATCCGAAAGGCAAGCTAGAACAGGATCAAATTTGATTGCAGGGTGTCATATTACACAGATAGACATCTTTTGATTTGTTTACTATCTCATGTCAGATCAAACTAATTCTTCCGCCTTCATGATGGCTTTCTAAATTTTCAACACAAAGCAATTTGTTTTTGCTAACACACGTCATTGAATGAAAGGTGATTATTTTATAACCCATTTAAAGGCCACTGTTTCACTGACTAGTACATATAGTAACTCAAATGGATTAAATACTTAAAGGAGCATGGTCCAATTGCCTCAAAAGTCAACTTCTTAAAATTGTTGTACCAAAATGTCCCTCATCTTTGTCTCATAATCTATGTGAAATTTCACAGCTCAGTTATGTTTCGTTTAGGGGATATGTATGAAAATGTGTCTAATTATAGTACGGTAACCATAATAAATTTTACAGCTCTAAAATACAAAATTGTCCATAAAATCAAAACGCTTTGACCGATTCAGCTGAAATTTGAAACTTGGGCCTCTAAAGCGGTCATCTTTCATATGTCACTGAAAACTAAATTTTGAGAAATCGAACCAAGCTCCTTTAAAGGGTTCCTAGAGATGATTTAATTATATAGTGTGTTTTTGCTGGCCGAGTCTGAGCTCGGATATCTTTCTTTTAGCCTTTAAATACAATATTTACAGTTCTTGTTTATTTAGGCAAAAGGAGAGACTTACGCGTTGATTACTTCTTCATATTCCAAACACATAAAATACCCTTCCACCATTGTCTGATGAAAATCCCTATAGTAGTCGTTTTTCACCAGTGGAATATTTATCTCGTGACTTTTTGCAATGTCAATATCACTTAACCCGTTTACATCCCATATCATTCATTATTCATCGGATTGATTGTTTCAGCAGGATCAGTGTGGAAGGGAGGTCTGCCACTTAAACTCAAATTGGCAGATCAACACTTGTGTTAAGTCAAATCTGGATGTTCTTTATTCTGAGAGTAAAGTATAATTAAAAAATTACAAGTACTCATAAATGTAAGTAATAAAAATATTTGCATGGTTTACGACTGGTATTTACAGATTATCATTATTCTTCTATATTTCATAACGAAATTTTCAAATGTGCTTATTTTTAAATGACTTTTATTTGATGCTATTTAAATATTGTTAAAATAGTTAAATTCTAAAAGAAAGGCAAGACACCATAATCATGTGACGCCTAAACCGAGTGTAATGATGCTAGTTTGTATGTTATCTGACAAACTGTACTAGGCGTTTGTTTGTGGGTTTAAATTGAAAAATACAGGCAAAAAACCAAAGGTAGATAACAGCCCTCTACTTCGTTAGCTGTGATATGTCTAATAGACAAGGATAAAACGTTTGTAACAAACATCCTGAGGATATATATATCTTAACTCAATGTGTTTTATAGCATACCGAATATTAAGTGTATTTTGAGTTTATTTGAAATTCGAATCAACATAAAATTGAACAAAATCACTTCAACTGGAAGAAAAAATTTTACCATGATAATACTTAGCCACGGTTTAAAAATAAACGTAGAATTTTCATATGGATATCTAGGGCAGATCTTCTATCATTATACTTTATCTGCAATAAAAAAACGGATCTCTACAAAACCTCCAAGGTAATATAATCTGCTCTACATAATAACCTACATTAATTTAGGTATATGGAAAGTAACATGCCAATCAAAATGTTATTACTGTTTTTTTCCGGTTTTTTTGAATTATTATTAAACACAGTGCTGATGTACATGTATGACTATTTAACTTGGAGTTCAATAACAAAATATTGATCAAGAATTGATTTTCATTTTTAATGACGGAATAAGAAAAAATAAAGATTAAATTTTAAAGTTGTTCTCCAATCATTGGTTTCTCGTGACAAAATGTGCCAAATGCATACAGCCAATACAAGAGGAGTCGAATACGTCATTACCGATTTAATGTTTAAAAAAATGCCATACCTAAAAACATGCAATTTCAGGTCAAAGTTGCAATTCATGATTCTGCTGCGATTAAACCCTCACCTTGTTGTTTGTGCGATGACATCCCACATTACATTACATTACATATTTTAATACCTTTTTACCATTTGAAGTCAACTTACTAATAACCTGCATGTTTTGATCACGTATTTTGAGCACAAACAAGATCATTTCAAACGGAGTCAGGATCATAATTCCATCATTTAACAATGTGTTCCAATTAGATCATTTAACTTTATAAATGGACATCTCTTGCCTCTTAACCTGACTTGGCTTGGCTTAACTAAAGCTTGACTTTATTTTTCAAATGGGTTTCTGGAACAAAAGCGAGAACTGGTGGAAAAATAACGTGATTCGAATCGTATTTTGAGCATAGTCGTTTTTATTGTAGGAGAATCAAAAGTTAAAAAGACTTCATGCACAATTTTGTGTATAGCTATTTACCTTTAAACGTGAATCAACATCAGTGTTTTCTGTAGTTGAAGGTCTCTACGACTTTTAAACACTTTGTCAATAAAGTAGAACAACACTCTTAAGAATCCGTTTACATCTAATTCCTATATTATCCATTATTCATCGGATTGATTGTTTCAGTGGAAGCTGTCTATTCCATTTGCATAGATAACGATTCCGCTTTTTCTCAGAGTTAGCGTTGTTGTTTTATAATTCTGTAACTGAAAAAACGTTTATATTTAGCTTTTATTTTTTTCCTTTCTTCTTTCTTCCTATTCGTTTTCTCTATCTATTTTAATTTTCAGGACTGCATTTTTTGTATTTTCAAAGACCGTATCTATTGAGCAATCCCTCTGGATTTAAAATAAATATTTAATAGACATTAAAACGGTTTTAATCCAAAACGGTTTAAAAGAAAAGTTAATTCTTGAGATTTGAATTTTTAATCTGGAAGGATTGATCAGGGGATTAATGCTTAATCTCTTTCAGATTCGAATAACAGGTAAGAATAAATAGGAACTTTAAGCTTCGTACTCGGCTGATTTCAAACGCAAATTTTAAACTTTGTTTCTTAATGTCAGTGAGATTTCGAGAATGCTGTTTTCAATGAATATTTGACAAGATTCAAACCACTATGTAGTTAAGAATCATTATTCAGCCAAAATAAAAAAAAATATTATATGGAGGTTTGTTTTCTTAAGTAAAGAATCGATTTCGGCTAATTTTCAGGAATGTTTTCAATTAGCTCTAATTTGCGAGGAATTAATGATGTCACTGTGAGGTCATATAAAGTTTAATGGTATTCATTTTGGTATCAATGGATAGAAGAGGTTCATATCTATACACTGGTAGCAAACTTCGGAGCTCGTGTTATTTCAAACAATCGCTCAGGAGGACTAGGGATAAGTTCCATCGGGATATGTACCCCCACCCCTCTCAACTTCCAACGGGTTCGACCATTTAAGTCGCAATCAAAATATTGGTAGAAAGCCTCTAAAAATTTCGAAATTAAGACCTTTAAACCAGAATTTTTAAATTTTGTCTTTTTGCCTGTGTGATATCGAATATTGTAATTTCAAGTCGAATAAATTGGGACTAATAAGCATTACTATGATACCAAATATCCCGAAATATGGGTTCACATTTTGCTATTCTTGGTAACTCATGATAAACAGTCTGGGTATGATATAGGTAAACCGTGTTAAAATATCAATGACATCAACGTAATGTAATTTATAATGTAATCAAAAAAGGAAATGTCGTTCTTACCTTAAGAAAATTAGACATGAAACCGAAATCAACACAATCATGATAAACTGAAACAAAATCACTTTGCCATCATTTTGCTTATCCGTGATCATGAAAGAAAAGTAGCATTTTCGTCTGAGTATCTAGGGCACATCCTATATCAGCACACTTTATCTGAAATGAAAAACGGTGTATTTCCCAAATGCCCCATTTACTATATAGATTTTATATCTCTTTTCATAAATGGATCTTTGCAAAACCTCTCAGGCAATTTCTGTTGATCTACATACTTTCCTAAAGTGGTTGAGGCATATGGATATGTTTCGGAAAGAAAATGTAGTTTTTGGTATATGATTCCATATGTTCGTTTCGATATCCCTAAAAAAATTATGTTTGTTTTGTTTTGGTTTGATCAGAATTATCATCTCAATTTATCACGTTTACTGAATCATCACTGGCATAATCCATTTAAACATATTTTAAAGTCCATTTAAAAATGTGAATCCAAAACACATAAATGGTGAACAGTTGATCCGTCTGAACCCTACAACCACACTGACACTGAATCGTGATGATCACAAGTATATTTGTCGGTTATTTCTTAGTTTCGTTTATGCTTATCAACGTTTGTTTTGTGCTTATCCAAAGAGATTTATGAAGTGCAGACTATGACAATGGATTACTTTGAACTTTCAACAAGTTTCTGAATTGGAATAATACACAATTTTATCTTTGTTCTGTTTGGGTTACAGCCTAAACACAACATTAGTTCTCTGGAATGAACTTTTCCACGACATCGGTCATGCCCATTCATACATTAAGACTTACCTTTGCCCATAAGTTCAGCGGGACAAAATATTCTAAGATTCTTAGGCTGCAATTATGCTCCAAAAAGGAAAATATATCTACTTGCTGGTTCCAAGTTTATATTATAAATCATTTGCAAATTTCATTTGCATAATAGGGTTTGTACAAAAATAATATTGATGTTGCATTAAATTTTTCGAAGTATAGTTCTCTAAGTGAGTTGGTATTGGGGGAGGGGCAGTCACATTCTAGAGGCGACGCGTATGTAAGGGTCAAAAGACCCCCTTTTCAGCGTCGCTGTCACCAAAAGACCCGTAATTTTATTACAATTGCATATGCTCTCTGAATGTCAAAAATCATGTTCTTACCCCATGACCCTTCATATTTTGACCAATTAGCTCTCATATTTTTACATCTTTCTCTTACCGAATGACAAAAATCATGCTCTCACGCAATGACCCAACATTTTTTGAGCCTTCGCTCTCATCGAAGGCCTAAGCCTGTCGGAGCGCGGGCCTTACACTCGTATCCATTTCATATTTGACAGCCCCCTCTCTCCGGGAGTGGGTAAAGTCTTCATTGCTCTCGGGTAACTCAATACGGTGAAGACTCCTTTAAGCGGTTTAGCTACATTCAAATTTCCTATATTTACATAAAATATCATTGGACAATTTGTATTTTTGGTTCAAAACGTCCTTTTTTCTGATCAAAGTGTGTTGTACACGTATATGCGATATCTTATGTCAGAGTCAGTGATATAATATATATAGGTATTCCATGTTTACCTGAGCCTGTACTAAGTATTATTTGCAATAGTAATGCCACTGTTAATTCTGAACTTCATCTGCAAGAGTAAAAAAAAAAGTAACAATAAATGTAAAGATTTAAACTCAACATGTACAATATAGGAGAAAGCGGTACATACAGTATTTAACAATACATTTTATTGCATTATAATATTGAATGGATCTTTTTCTTTTTCAGAAACTTAATATGCCTTTCCGTTTTCGATCCAAACCACGTCATTTACATACACCACCGTCAAGTTATACATACGCTAAGTAAACTGTAGAGAAATGCATATGACGTCGAATATACTCTATTTGTCGTTCTTTGGTAGCCGAAATAGAACAAAGAAACTAGGTCATATAATGAGAAATGCTATAGGGGTATGTATATTGATCAATCAAATTATGAAGTACTGAAGTGTAAAATGTGTCACATTATAGTTTACGCTCTATCCTTTTTATAACTGATTTATCAAAATTTAATGTGATATCTAGTGATCCTGTCTTTTACATTTTTAAGAGAATGGAGGTACTGCACGGACGCAGGTGTTATGCGTCATATATATGTTATTCATTTTCGCTTGTATACTTTTATTTTCTTTCTGCTTGGTTGTTAAGTTTATTATAAAGTTCTCATTGCAAGTACAACTTCGCATATGATTCTTTTTGCAAATATACAAAATATCAATCACATAGCCTCTCAAGTATATACATATATGTTTCTATGCCATCTGGATATCAAATGGTGCGCCCTAAGTTTTAGCAAAGATAAAACATTACATAATCAAGATAAATTGAAATGAAGTCATGTTACCATCATTATCATACTTTTATCATTCTACTCATACATGAAAAATAGTACGATTTTCATTTTTATCTGTGTATCTAGGGCAGATTTCTTATCAGTAAGCTTTCAACTGAAACTAAAACCGGTGTATTTCCTAGGTGCTCCTTTGACTATACTAGATTGCATTTATTTTCTTCATATGGATCTCGGCTTAACCTCTTGAAAAAAACCTCTCCAGCAATGTCAGTTAATGTAGCATTCTTTCTTAAAGTATTTAGGTTTATGAATTTACTATATTGCAACTTTGGTTTAACACTCGTCTACCAAGTGTGGGTTATTGCAAGCCCCCTCGGGTTTGTTTTCTTCCATTATATGAAAACACAAAAGCTACTGACTTAAATCATTTACTTCCTTTTGTAGATATTTTGATAACAACAAGTGAAGTTCCCATTTAACCCTTATTCTAAATATATAGGTATAATCCTTCCCTATCTAACAATACCAAGATCATTAAAATCGGTCAAGGCGTTACATAATTATGACGTCATAAAGTACTTTCGGATTGGAAAATAAGGCAAAATTGCATTATGGCCAAGATGGCCACCAAAATCAAAATGTTGCTGTAAAAGTTCTAAATAACAAACTTTCGTCCAGTTTTGTGCTAATTAAGAAGGGAAATGATGATTCTAACATGTCTTGTCAGTTTGAGCCCTATAGCATGCATAATTTTTTCAAAATGGCGACTTAAAAATTTCCGGGATTTCAACCCCCCCCCCCCCTACACCCCAACTTTGACGGCCTACCCTAACCCCACCTTACATGGTCTCCCCTAGTTGTTCATCAAAATGACCGCAAAAGATGTAAAAGAGATTACTCAAATGCCTGGGGCCGGTTGCTTTTTCGTTTTTATGAAGCGGGGAAAACCTTAGGGGGTGCAACCCCCCACCCCCCCCCCACCCTCTTCGGAGAATAAGGGTTATTAAGGCGGGATGGGACGGTAGAATTGTCGCTAAAGTTTGGTGAAGGGGTTGATGAAAACCGAATGAAAATCCAAATAATGTATTTTTAACATTTTGAGCTTCGAAAACCATTAAAAATGTGAATCTTAAAAATACATAAGTGGTCAAAGATTGGTTTCTATGGACCAAATAAATGGACATAACTGGAACACACGAGGCTCGCTGACATGAAATCAAAAGTGTAATGTGACACTGCTTTGTTATTCTATTTTCTTGAATGCTTGCAATCAAAAGGACTAATATTGGAATTTGGATGTATCCAAGGAGATTTCTGAAGTGCAAACTATGATTGATTGCCTGTGGATTACTTAACGCTCTGTATTGGGAGTACGTAATCTGTCCCATTGGGCTTTCAGGGCTAAAGACAGCCGAAGACTGCGTTGAATATTTCCCGTGGGGGGGGGGGGGGGGGGTCCCGGACTCACATTAGGTTGATATACGGCTATGTGCCACGGTTTCGGGGTATAATTTTGCCATTTAAGGTATATCGATGGGTGGGTTTTTGACACAGACTTAATGCGCCCAAATGGAAAAAATTGGTGTTTTGGGGAAAAATTGCCTTAAAAAGCGCCAAATTTGACCCAAATTGGGTGTTTTTTGTGGACAAATGGTATAGTGAAGGGCTGCAAAATTGCTTTTTTTACGTATAGAGAACGGTCCATATCACAAAGTCTGCGTGGCACACCCCGTACAAAAAATGTTCGAGAACCCCCCCCCCCCCGGGGAATATTTTAGTATTAAAAAAAAAAATCTTCTCTACTGTTGGATTAATCTTTAATCAGATTCTGTCTTCACCAAATTTGACCACAATCAAGTACGAAAAAGTGAGAAGATACAGAGAAAAGAAACCTTCAATTATGACGCTTTGTTAATGTTTTTCCCTTACAGGTGACTTGGCCTGGTTTGTCTTGGGTTTAGGTGCCAGTTATGTGGATTAAATCGCATTTTTAATTCAAATTTTATGTATTCAAGTATAATATCATTACCGAGTCATTACCAAATTTTATGGCGTAAAAGCAATTAAGTACAAGATTGGAATGTGCATATTCATAACATAACAAAACAAAACATTTTAACAAAAATCGGCCTAAACGTTACGTAATTATGACGTCATAAAGGTCTTTTAGGTCAAAAATCATAATTTTGGCAGAAGTGGCCACCAAAATCATTTTTTTTTTCTAAATAACGGAATTTCATCGGGGTTTTTGCAAATAAAGAAGGGAAATGATAATTCTAACATGCCTTGCATGTTTCAGCCTCTTCCAACTATACCAAAATCACAAAATTCATCCTATGCGTTACATACTTATGACGTCATAAATGTCTTTCAGGTCAAAAAATCGGAATTTTAGCAAAAATGGCCACCAAAATCACAATTTTTCTAAACAACGGAATTTCGGAACTGGCTTGGAGTCAGTGGCGGCGCAAGCAGCCGGGGGGAACTGGGAGGAAGACACATTTATTAAATTTGTTTATTTGGCTAAAAAACGCCTATTTTGGGCTAAAATAATGGTATTCAATGGTGAAATGTGCACGAAGCGCGCAAAAATTTTACATTTTATGTCAAAATTATCAATAAAAAGAAAGGGTAATGGAAAAAAAATTACAGAAATTTGCGACAAAAAGCATCTGATTTTTATTGGGGCAAACTGGGGGAGGAAAAAAATGGGGGGGGGGATGCTACCCCCGTTGTATCGCCACTGCTTGGATGGAGGGGGTTATTACATATGAGCGGCTTGTCAAGAAGCCCTACGAAGCACTACAGGGCTAGTATCCAGAGGCCCGCTTTCTTTTCTTCCCTCTTTTTCTTTCGTTTTTCTCTTCCAATTATATTAGCCTGTTTACAGCGTGTATTATCCATATTAATCACATTGATTGTTTCAGTGGAAACCGCCTATTCCATTTACATATGGAAAAATCCATCTATATATCATTTATGCTGGAAAGGGCAGAGTAAAGACTGAGTTAATGCTTAGTATCGTTGCAGCGGTTGATACAAACATATCACAATGTACATTTCTAAAAAGACATGGATAAGTTTGATACAAAACTGTTGTCGAAATATGTTCTTTTTTTTTTCTTACCAAGAGCCACAACTATTATTAAGACAGTCAAACCAAAGTAATCTTTAGTATATAGGAATAGAAGGCGAACTTGACAACATCCAATTAGTAGATCTTAGAGGGGCAACAGATTCTCTATTAGATTTTAATCATACTGGAGTTTTTAAGGGGATAAGGTACTATCCCCAAACACTGTTTTCAAAGTTTAATTCAATGTTCCCTAACATTGTTGTATACTTTGTTCATATTCTACATACAAATTCTTATAAAGCGCTGCTACATCAAGATCGAAGCGCTTTGTATCGCATTCTACTTTCATTCTATGTATATAGCTTGAAAATTTATAATTTTTAATAATAGCTTATACGCTATAGTTTAGCTTCGTATATATCATTTTTTGTCAAAGGACACAATAAAGCTTCATTTTCTCTAGAATCAATTTTATCTGATAACGTAAAATGATTACTCAGGTTAGTCCATGACTGCTAAATAAAAAGCAGTAATTCATCAAGAAGCTTGCTTGGCAAATTTAACCAATATAAGGTTTCAGGTTTCCAGATGTCTTCACTCAAATTCAATCTGAAACACTACCTCAACGACTGGGATATACAGGAGGCCAGATTAGTATGACTTTCAATAAGAGGCCTACCTTGTGTAGTTAAAGAATTGACTTTTTATCCACATACTATTTAAATGAAGTGGGGTCTGGCTTTCTTGTACTGAACTTTTATAAGGTAAATATGATTACAATTATCGAGTTCAATTCTCTAGTTTACGTTTTTGTTAATAAATTGTTGGTTCCGAACAATAAAAAAGCAGGCTTTTAGTTGGAGTTTTAGTAAACAAATTCTACTTTACTGATTTGATAGGGGAACAATTGAAATATTAACATTTAAATGCAACTTCGTAAAATTAGTCACCATTGATAAGAAATGATCCATGGTAATCCGTCGTAATTATTTGTAGAAAATAATAAGTAATCACATTGAGGTGATACTAATCAATAGTATAGGTGTCAAGCTGCGTTGCATGCTTCGATACTCATGATGTGATTTCAATCATCAACTCGCTATTTCAGTATTAATGTAATCACAAAGACTTGTTGCATAAAGTATTTTGCACCTGAGAAAGAACTATAGCTGACACATTCAAATAATATTTCACGTGGTTGATATTTCCAACCAATTTACATATTTGTTAACGACTAGACTCTTTTCTTTGTGTGAACTAAATGTACCGTTAAATTGCACTTCTGTGAACATTTTCTCTCGTAAAGTGACCGCCTTTCTATTGTTCACCTTTAGCGGATTACAAAAACTGAATTTCACTGTAGTTAGCTTTACAAATATTGTAAATCGTTTGTATTGGGTGTACAAAATTGTCAGGTCGCTACGTGCAAATTTTTTGTAAATATGAATAGACTTCACAGTAGGATTACATGGACTGGACGACGTAATGAAAAGGAATTACAATTTACACATATGCTAATTTAATAAAAATGAGAAACAATTGTCAATTGTGTTAACTATTTTGTTTACTATCGTAGACTAAATATTTGAACTCGAGAAATGTGTCGTTTCGAATTTCGTTATTTCTTGATATATTGACAGACTATTTTCACTTTAAATGCTTATTATCTTATTTCTATTGTAATAGAAAATTGTGTGATTTCTCAATAAACCACCAAGTAAAAAAGATCTTCTTTTCACGGAAATAACAACATCAATTGTAAGAGGGCTTGATGGGTTGCGTTTTGTAACGCTAGTCAATTTTGTAAAGTCAGTTTGTGTCTATTTGTTTCTAAAGAATCAGTGCAACTTGGCACAAATGTAATTTTCCCGGCAAGAGCCTTTTCCAGGGACGTATAAAGAAACACATAAATATAACGGAACATTTATGTGACTGCACAGGGTATTCAGCCTAATTTACTCCCCTTATTACAGTTTCTCGTAGCTTTCCCCTGTAGTCTAAGATTTAGTGACGATTACGAAGTCTGTCCAATAACATCCTTTTTTACAGTGCATCTATTAGCAATTACAAAATAAAAGACCTAGAATTGAAGGGATGGTATCCAAATTGCAATTTTTTTTCTCATATATGGCACATTTGCTGTTAATATAGTAACAGTAGGATGATACATACTTTCAACAGTTTATCTTAAAAATGAATGAAACGTTACTGTTTGTTAATGTAAATACAACCTGTTTCATTTTATTTAAATATTTGCAAAGATCATGTTATGCAAATTGAAATGACACCTCAATGAACTTCACTTGATTTCAAGAAGTCAAGTTATGGTCCGTCAAAGGTTGTTCGGGAGTAGAATGTATAACTGAGATAAACGCGTTCAAAAATCAATAAGTCCTATATTATTTTCTGACGTATTTTTCTCAAAATAAACGGATATAACTTCATAGTTACGATCATTTTTTTGATATGAACCTTTGCGGGAGTTTTGAAGCAAGCATAAGGATTTTAAATCTGTCGAAAATCAATTTCGACAAATCAGAAAAATATGTAGATCAACTGAAACTGCCAGAGATGATTGCAGTGATCTATTTATGAAAAAACATGTATAGTCGATGAGGCATTTGGGAAATATGCCGTTTTTTGTTTCAGGTAAAGTATTATACTGATAACGAAACTGCCCTAGATACTTGGGATGAAAATGCTACTTTCTTTCTGGATCACAGTTAAATGTTAAATGGTACAGTAATTTCATTTTAGTATTTTATCTAGAACATGCTTAATTTGATTTTTATGCCGAATTAAAAAAGAAAAAGAAATATGCAGTACACTTCTGATTGAATTTTAAACCAGGTCATGTTAAAGTGATATACCGTAAGTCATTAAGGTTTTTGTTTAGATTGTCAATTACCCAGTTATCTACATCTATAGTATAGTTGTTCCACAAAGAATGAACCAAGTTTTATTTATTCACTGTGCTACTGCCTTTATATGAAAAAAATATAATTGTCTGGCTACCAATTTAATTACCTAATTCATCTCATTAAAAGTCAGTACTGTATTTGTTTCCAAAACCAGCTCTTTACGGCAATATGTGCCAGGTTTATCAGTCAGTCGGGTGTATATATGACGATGCTTCTATATACTGATGAAGTAGCTTTTTCTTATTACTTAAAATGGACAAGTCACAATTTGACAGTTGGAGTTTTTGAACTATTATTTACCTTTTTTGCTTTATGCTTAGACCGTTATATAACAGACTATTTACTGTCTTAGTGATATCAAATATTTTCTTGCAGCAGAAATACAATAAAGAAATAGGAAAAATGTGCTTTTCAATTTATTCATAATTATGTTTCTATAATCAGCAACAACATATTCTGAAAGCTGAAATATATGATATTAATAATTTTATTTTGCTTTATATTTTTACTGCATTGATTACTGAATACTTTCCTGTAAGAATGAATACGAACAATTAGAAAAACCTGCTATTTCTATAATCAGCAACATGTTATATGCTGAAAGTTTATATATATATATATTGGGGCAAGCTAAACTTAATGGTGTATGTTTTTGGCTGGTTAGCAAATTCCCACGGACGGAACTATCTTTTAAAGTGGAGAACGTTCTAATAAAATCAAATATTTCGAATATTCTGGCGGATGCAATCATCAGATAATCAAGTGGATGCCCCTTTGATAATTAATAATGGACAATGTAAACGTAGATCTATTGGCAAGTGCATCCCTTTTATCACAGTAAATCGACCCTTTTGATCAAATCGCCAGTAGTGTTTTCCCCACGTATCAGAGACTATACTATAATACAATAGGATTTGGAAGAGACTGGTGTTTTTCTTACAGACAGGATAGGAAACTTTATCTCAAGTATTTCAATCTGTGGATAACAACAACTTTAACAGACCTTATGGTTTAAATTAAACATACGTCTATATGAAATGTCACTAGCTGTTTTTATTTGTTTATTAACAAATTAAGATATATGAAAAAAGTATATAAATGTTTATATACTATTTTCAACTTAACCTATGTATGCATATTTAGAAAGTTTCATGTAGATACAAGATTTCTTTTTATTTTATAGACCTTAAAGGCGTACCTGTTGGAGGTTTCTTAAGTTTAAAATCAAGCAATGAAAATAGCTACAAGATGACCATTATAATACCAAAAACTCCCATATCCATCTCTTCCTTGATTATTCTGAAAACAACAGCTTGAATCTTGATATGCTATTTCAAGAAGTAGTCTTTATCAAGACGTGTAGACACCATGTCTTCGTTAAATGTGATGGCTCATCCCGAAAAGGATGACTTTTCCACAGAACACTTTTCATTAAGAAACTGGTGAAAATAGGCAGCAAAAAATATAGACTTGCCTCCTTAAGTCCTTAGGTAGTAAAATCTCTTGGATTAAAATTGATATCATCTGTAACAGCATTTCCTAAGCTTTATAATAACACCTTACTAGTTTAAATTAATCAAAGCGATCAAATATTACAACCTTTGGAGGTGAGCCATTACTTATTTGTTTTGTATACATGTAGGGCCTTGGAGCGAGGTTCTGAGGTATGCATGCTAGTTAAGGCTACAGTCCCTATAAACGTCTCGATCGGCTGAATGTCATGTTTACTGCAAGTTTTTACCTACTTACACCTATTAGAATATCACAATTTTTGGCGTACATATTGAATAGAGTTTCTAGTTTATACATGGCACTTTACTACTGATTTCACGTCCAATATCAAGGTCAAAATGACGCCTAAAGACTACTTCGAAAAAGTTGACCCTTTTTTGCTGAAACATCATAATTTCATGATGTTCGAACAATTCGACTGGTTTCAAATTTTGACAGATTGTAGGCTTATTACTTCTTATTGAATTACAAACAATATTTTAAATTTTTTTGAATGATAATGTAACAAACCCGCGTTGTTTTGCCCGAAAATCCGGACGTGAATTACGACTCTGCCCTGTTTGAGCTGTGAATTGCCTGTTTTAAGTATCTACATTATCTACATTTTGTTTGATATACGCATTCGCACAATTTACTTACACATTGAGCATTCCAATGAGGCAAAATTTGCAATGTTTATGTAAACAAAAGAAAAATACGGCATTCTAATGTTTATGTTTTAGATTTTAGTTCACAATCTCAACGCTGCCTTGATAGCTCAGCGGTAGATCTCTAGCTTCGTAATGCATGATTAACCCCTGCCATAATCCATGGTTCGAGTCCCCTCAAAGGCAGAGGAAACTATTTATCGTTTCATGATTGAAAAATAGTCAGGATTCACATTTTCATAAGCATATGGATTCCTCGTACCCTTAAGTTTGGTTGTTATCTGCATTTTTCAACTCAAACAATTAACTATCAGGAACCTGCTCATGAGGCATTTCAGTGCAAAATATCCACACAAGATGGCTGGCGACCGTGGACCTATTATTGTATGATACCGAAGATGGAGGGCAATTATTATACTAGAAACAATTATTGTAGCTTTTTTTCAAAAAAATCCCGTTAGTGCACAAAGGGGTGGGGGTTCATATGGACCCAGATTTTGATCGCTTTAAAACCAATGTTCTCCATATTATTTTTCTTTAAAACTGTACACAGTGATACACCAACTCAATTCATATATAACACAAACATTAAAAAATCCGTCATACCGTTTCAAAATTTCGGCCAAATTTCTAATTCGTGTCAAATTTTCATTTTTTCCTAAATATTTCCCATAAAAATTTGGAAAGTTGCTTCTGCAAATGAATTTTTTAATGAAAATTGACTCATAATAGCATATTATTATTAAGAATACATTGCTGAAATAAAAAAAAAAAGTTGTTTCGTTTCGGTTTTAGGGACAAAACAAAATTAGAACAGCGCCACTGTCATTTTACAAGTTTATGCTATAATTACCTCAAAAACGACGTGACCCCCCCTCCTTATGCACTTAAGTGTTTAGAACACAATTTTTTAGTGAAGGTAGCACAAAACGGTTAACTGTTTATTTCGTATATCATCCATTATTTATCGAACTGATTGTTTGGTTATATGTCTATATCAGTGACCTTGAAAAGGCCGTTAAAGTAGTCAATGAATAAAATCATGCTTTATATCTTTATTAACATTGAAACGTTTTTTTCATTGTCACTAAACCAAAAAATGATGACGTAAGATGATGACGTAGGAAAGTCTATCATTTTCAAAATGAAAATTAGCAATTCCTTCAGGAACCATGTTTGGCTAGTTTACCTAATATAAGGTTTCAGGTTTTCCAAATGTCATCACTCAAATTCAATAAAAAGAAGGTTTCAATGTCTTAAAAAGATAGGATGACCCGACCGGTATTAATGACAAGATCTAGTCTAGCTGTTTAATTAAAAAATGACTTTCATCTATGTACTCTGTTGAAAGAAAGTCGGGCTTTGGTTTTTTTTATACAAAGATTTTTAACGTCAAAGGTTTTTTGTTGTGTGTGTGCGGGTTGGTTAGCTGGTGGTATCTTGCAGTTCAATTGGTGAATTCAGTTTGTACATATGTAGAAAACACGTATCATTCCTTCTTTCAATATTTCCTTTTCTTAATTAAGATTCAGTTAGTGAATAATTTTAGCACTTGTATCTAACATGTGCATTTTAATTTACTATTTTAATGTAATACGTCTAGCTTGGTTTGGATCCCTTATACATGTACATTGTTTTGGCGAAAATATATATTTTCTGTATTAAAGCTAACTCACACTATGACAAATGACCAGCGTAAGATGATGAACCTGAAAATCAAAGATTTTGGACGTACATCGACGAAAACAAACAGCAAAAGCATCATTTTCTGACAGGTTGTAACGACTTTCATTGACAACACTCTTTTTTTGGGATATTTGGTAATCGACCATTATTGATCAAAATGCATCGGATGTTTTCCCAAGTATTATTTACAAGAAAATACACACTTTTCATTTCCTTGAATGATCCCTGTGGCATTCAGTCTTACGTTAGATTTTTACAGAGAAACATAATATTGTGCAATAAGATTTTAGTACACCTGCTAAGCAGAGTTATTGTGCATTTTTTGATAAAAGCATGAATCTTAAATATGGCTAGTACATGGTCCAAGGATTATTATCAAGAACAAGACCCAAAATTAATTGGACCTCTGATGACCTTTAAATGTCATATTTACTGCCCATTTTCATCTCTACAAGAATTCTATTTTCCAAGTTCAAACTAAATTTTGGAAGGAATGTTTCCATTCTGACCCTCAAAATGTTTTTATATCAATTGTTTCCAATTGATTATTTTGAACATTTAATGTTTTTAATCCTGATTAAAGTAAATCAATATTTTGTTTTTATGTATTAAATATTTTGGCGGTCATTTTGGACCTCTGTATGGGCACCATTATGGATTTCAAACACTTTGACCACCTAAATTGGGGAGAATTTATTTCCATTGTATCCCTCCTTTTTTACATTGATTATTTGAAATATTGTAGCAAAAAAGTGATACAACTGATTTTAAGTCAATTTATTCTGTTTTGTGTGGGAGTGGGGTGTAGGATGTGTGTGCATAAAAAAGTTATTTAGCAGGCTTTGGGATATTTTTCATTGATTTATTTGAACATGTTTTGTTGCTGATTTAGAGGTGATTTATTCAATTCTAAAGCATAAAAACATTTTTGATGGCCATTTTGGATCTCTGTACGGGTGCTTTTGTAGTTTTGAAGCATGTTCACTACCAAAATTGTGGAGGAGGGTTTCTTTTGTGACCCTCATTTTTCCATTGACTATTTCGAACATTTTATGTTTTTATGTTGAACAAAGAAAATTTATGTTTGAATTTTATGCATAAATATATATTTTGTGGCCATTTTTGAACAGGTAGAGGTGCCTTTATGCAATTTGAAACATGTCAACCCCCAAAATTGTAATGGACTGTTTCCATTGTGATCTTCAAAGCATTTTTCCATTGATTTTATGTTTCTAATGCTTATTGTATCTCTTAGATGCATTTTCAATTGGTTATTTCAAACATTGTTTTAAATGTTGATTTAAAGTAAATTTATTTGATTTGTTTTACATAAAAATGTGTTTGGCGGCCATTTCGGACATCTGTATGGGTGCCATTTTGAAAGTGAAACATGTAAACAACCTTATTTGTGGAAAAGTGTTTCAATTGTGACCCTCAAATGCATTTCTCATTGATTGTTTTGAGCATTATTGCTTTTAATGCCGATTAAAAGTCGACCCATTTGATTTTTATGCATTAACACGTATTTTTGCGGTCATTTTACATCTCTGTACGGACACTTTTATTGATTTGAAACATGTAAACCACCCAAATTATGGAGGAATGTTTACAAGAAGACTCTCAAAACCATTTTCCATGGATTGGTCAGTGTGTGTTGGTTAACGATATATGGCGACCTTAGTGCTACCGTCGTCGTTAACCTTGATTACCTTTTCACCGGACCGATGTAGCCTGACCATGATGTAATCTCTGTAAGAAATAGGTACTCATTCTGAATCTAATGGTCACTATGTCGGATATTTGGGCCAAAATATGTGACTTCGGTAAAATAAATGCTGACTAAAATTTCCTTATATGAATATTTGAACTTCGATTTTTTTTAAAGATAGACGTAGTTGGGTAAGACCGGTCAAAATCAAGATATTTATTGTTAGGGCATTTATTTGCATATTTTTGCATGAGGGTAATTGGTTTCCATGTAACAGAATATTATCTCATTTTAAATCATCATGATGGTAATACTGATATTGAGTCTTTTGTTACGGATGATGGATCTTACAGACAGGATAGGAAACTTTATCTCAAGTATTTCAATCTGTGGATAACAACAACTTTAACAGACCTTATGGTTTAAATTAAACATACGTC
>JXSR01S039613.1:43544-59313 GCA_000969725.1 Ophiothrix spiculata | reverse complement strand
CCCCCCCGTGGTGCGGCCACTGATCAAATCTAGCGCCGGACAACCTAAATTAATGCTGTGGTTGTCCGGCGGACAACCATAATATTTTTCAAAGTCAAATAAATATACTTCTTTGCATGTTTATTTCAAAACTGGAATCTTCGTTAAATTAAAATTTGAGCTTTTATCTTCAATTCCCTGATCGTCGTTACTTTTTATCAATTTGCTGTTGAAATAAATGCGAATTAGGTGTCTCGTTGATGTCTGTGCGCGTGGGAGATTTTTTTTTTTGCTTGTCAGTTTTGAAAAGCTACGTCAAAAAATGGGGGTACCTTTTTGAGTCTGGTACCGCGCCTGACGGACAACCAAATTTCTGACGGACAATCAAAAATTACATCCTGGATGTCCGTCGGACAACCCTGTTTTTTTCCTTAATTCGAACGCTGGAAATGTTTCTTTAAAAGGGAAATTTTACACAAATTAGATATTTTAAGCAGATTTTTGATTTTTTGGCGGGAAATTTACCTTAAAAATGAAAATTTTACACAAATTAAATATCTTAAGCAGATTTTTAATTTTTGGCAAGAAATTTTTCTTTAAAAATGAAAATTTTACTCAAATTAAATATCTTAACAGATTTTTAATTTTGGGCGGGAAAATTTTCTTAAAAATGGAAATTTTATACAAGTTAAAATTTTAAGCAGATTTTTAATTTTTGGCGGGAAACGTTTCTTACAAGAGCAATTTTACACAAATTAGATATTTTAAGCAGATTTTTGAATTTTTTGGCGGGAAATTTTCCTTACAAATGGAAATTTTACACAAATTAAATATCTTAAGCAGATTTTAATTTTTTGGCGGGAAATTTTCCTTAAAAATTGAAAATTTACAGAAATTATATATCTTAAGCAGATTCTTAATTTTTGGCGGGAAAATTGTCTTAAAAATGGGAATTGTACACAAATTAAATTTCTTAAGCAGATTTTGAATTTTTGGCGGGGAATTTTACACATATAAAATATCTTGAACAGATTTTGAATTTTAAGTCAATTGCACAGTTTTTAGTAAATAAAATAATTGGTGTTAATATTTTCAAAAAATACCCAAATTTTGATTGTATATGTTGCATTGGGTCAAAATATTATGATTTTTAGATTTTACTACATTTTGTGTAAAATTTTACTAAATTTTGTGTAAATTTACACACTTTTGGTTACATAGCTCTATATCTAGAAATTAATGAATTAGAGGAACAATTTTTATTGAAACATTCACTTGAATGTTATAATTGACAAAAAAGGGGTAAAATATGATCAAATTTTGACACTTTTTAGAGTGTAACATATATTGAACATGATGCAAATGGGCCCAAATGTTACGAATACGAATTCAAAATAGGTACATGTAATTGTAAATTTGTGATAAAGATTATGTTATAGGTCAACAATATCAGTTTTTGTTTGGGGGGGGGTATTCAATTTTGTGTAAATTTTTACTCAATTCAACTTTTGGTTAAACAGCTCTAAATCTAAAAATAGATAAGTTAGAATGGTATTTTTTTTAAACTAAAGGCACGGAGCAAAACACAGTTTTTGTAGTATTTGAATACACTTCAAATTATGCATTTAATCATCACCATTTTTCAAACCAAGGGGATAAAAATTGTTAAAAGGGGTAAATTTGATCAAATTTTACTCAAAATTGACATTTTTAGAATGTAACATAAATTAAACATGAGGCAAATGGGCCCTAAAGTTGTTCCATGTTACAAATTCAAAATATGTATTTGTAAATTTGTGTTAAAGATTTTGTTACATGATCAAAAATATCAGTTTTGGGGGTTTTACTCACTTTTGTGTAAATTTTACTCAATTTGCGTAAATTGACCAACTTTTGTTTAAACAGCTCTAAATCTAAAAGTAAATGGGTTGGAATGGTAATTTTTTCTGTTATATTAACTAGAGGCATTTGTGCAGTTTTTGGGAAAAACACATTTCTTGTAATATTTGAATACACTGTAAAAAATGTGTGTAAAAATGTCAAAAATTGTCAATTTTATCAAATTTTGTAACATTTAGTGAATATTTTGCATTTTTTAATTAAGCCTCTTTGAGAAACCAGCTGCCCTACTATTAATACATAGCATTTCACCGGCATATCACAGATATTGTCTGAAGGTTTAAAGGCAATTGAACATTGTTTCCATATCAGAATTTCATTGGTGTTTCTTGCTCATAAAGAATATCTAAAATAACAATTTTAACATATCCTGTTCCATTGCACCCAAATATTTTTTTAAATGAACAATTAAATTCATGCGTAGTGGCAATATTATTACAAGCATCCGATGTCACACCTGCACGTTGATAGCTCGTAGTACCCTATCTTTTAGTCCGAGCCCGACGCCCTCGCTTTGGTCGCTGCCTGTGGTCCTTCTTAACGGACTATTATCTTTGGGAGAACCATCACAATAAGTTCATGAGAAATTGAACCTAAGATAAGTGTAATCAAATGATAAAGTTGTTTAAATGTAGAGGATCAGTTTTTGTAAATTGTTTTGAGCTATGTTTACTGGTATTCGATGAGCACACAACAGGACGATAACATCGTCGGTATCGTTGTTACTTATGGCTTATAGTCAGACGATATTCATCGATCGGTGCCTATCGACGCGCAGTCTCTTACACGCGCTTTTTCTTGTGCATATAGCGTGTGTAAAGACAGCACGTCAATGGGCAACAATCGATAAATATCGACAGCACTCAAAATTGATGACGATACCTATCGATAGGCGCTGAACACACGATTAGTCACGTGGTTGATAGACTTGTTTTCAATATCGTTTGGCCATTTATGGGATTTATAATGTCATGTCATTTTAAAACAGCACTACAACTGCAAAATTGGTTTCAACAATTTGGAGATGTATGAATAGGTGCTTCTATACGTAAGACAGCTTTTGTGTGATGAAAAGCTTGCGAATATCCCGTAGCAAAAATAAGGCATATAGCGGATAACTACCCGATAACCATCCGATGACCATCCGCTACTATGTTAGCGGATGACCATCCGATAACTATTTCACATGCAAATGAGCAGTTAGCGGATGACCATCCGATAACTATTTTCTTAGGTTTTCTTGGTAACCAGCCGATACTATTAGCGGATGACCATCCGATAACCATTTTAACAGGTTTTCTTGGTGACCAGCCGATACTATTAGCGGATGACTACCGGATAACTATTTCACATGCAAATGAGCAGTTAGCGGATGACCATCCGATAACAATTTAACAGGTTTTATTGGTAACCAGCCGATACTATTAGCGGATGACCATCCGATAACTATTTGACAGGTATTCTTCTCGGCCAGCCGATACTATAGAGACTATCCGTGTTTTGAATTAGCGGCCATCTTTGCGGGAATGCTATTAGCAGAACTCTATTAGCAGATGACCATGCATCCCTATCATAACCATTTAATGGGTTTCTTGGTGACCAGCCTAAATACTATTAGAACTATTTGATGGGTTCTCTTGGCAAATCAATGTATAGGGTTTTTTTTGCTACATTTATGTTGCCAGTCCCTGTATGTCTTGATGGCAGTCAATATAGTACTATGCATAAAAATAGCTTCATGCACCTCTGATATATGTCATCTGCAATCACTCCCATGAAAGACACACTGCCAGTTTTTGACGATTCTACCTTACAGGGGCATTAGACAAAGTCATGCTTGATGTAGGCCTACGTGTGTGCACCCGGTTCAGCTGGTTTACTGAGCAAGGCAATGGAATTGTCGATCAAGTGAGGCCTTTTGAAGATCTGCAGCACAACCATAATCAGCTAAACAGAACTATAACAGAATGTTTTAGGGCATGCAGTAATTTATCATTTTCCCCAACTCCTTAAATTCCAAACCAAATTGTAGATCAATAATTCAATGAATCAGTTTGCAGTGTACTTGCATTGCCATGACATGCATATACATGAAGGAGCTCTATTTCGTACGGCGGGACTTCCGAACCATGGAGCAAGTAAAGTTTCTTGCCCAAGGAAACAAGGAGACGAAAACCGCCCGCTCAGGGCTCGAACCCATAACCTCTGTATTACGAGACCCGTGCTCTAACCGCTCGGCCAAGCCCTGGCCGGTATATCGACCGTTTCTATGCACATGCAACTACCATCTGTGTTCTAGTTAATAATAGAGTTTTGACAGAACATGAAACATAAGCCACCTATAAGCTTAACAAAACTCAACTTGTGTTTTATAAATACTGCCAGTCTGCAAGTTCTCACTGAGCTTATCTGTACAAAACTATACATACCAGTATACAGCAAGGTGTTCATCACACAGATACACATAAAAGAACAAAATAAATGCTAAAACAGCTATATAGTTCCATACAATTGTACACAGCACTTCCAATTCAACTGATGTCCACAGCTACTGTATTTGAAAGTGAAAACATGGCAGTTACAAGTCATGTAACTGTGTCAAGATTGGGTCACTTGCTGATAACTTCGCGGTTAAAAAATTGATTTTTGCTTTTAAATGAAATTATGACTTGGACTTACAAATTTAACACACAATATTAACCAGTTATACATTATTTTACGTTGTCCTTGATCTATTTCTAAAGCCAATTCCTTTAGCTACAAAGTAGACTTTGTTTCATCCAAATTGATGGTCTTCAAGCAGAAATATGGCAATTACGTAGGTTTTTTTCTTCATACCACCTGGACCACTTCATGTAACAAAATGTCACATAGGCTAAACCCATCTCTTAATAAATACATGGGGATCGAACCGTGAACTATGGAAGTTTTTGCAGTACGGCTATCCATGTGGCCAAGTATGCTAGACATGTTGAAGAATGAGAAGAGCAGACATAAGGTTTTGAACAAATATTAAGAGACAATTTATGACTATTGACTCAGTGTTAGTCATCAAGATGCATGAATTATAAATATGAAACAGATCTGTGTAAAACATTTTTCAAAATGGACATCACATTATACCATTATACTCCTTGCTATCTACCAAAGACATGAACCATTAAACTACTTTTGCATAAGTTTTATGTTACATTTACAAATTACCCGTATCATATTCAAATACAAGACCACGAAAAATATCTTTGAAATTGAATGTGCCTTTTGTTGTTTTATCTCGCTGCATTGTTAATCGAATCACGACATGTTTGAAAATGAAAACAGAGTTGAAAATGATATATGGACGCAACTTTTTTAGTTGATCATCAAATGAGATCACTTAAAGTGATTTTAGTAACCAATACAATAGCCTCTCCAATAAAGGAATATATGCGATGTTTTTATTTTCTTCATAACACCGCCGAAAAATGTATAATATTTTATGTTACACAACATAACAGAATGAAATGTGTTAAAGATGGCCATTGGTATTCGTCTTCAGTGTCCTAGTTTAATAAATTTCCCAATATTTTTTCCTGTGTAAATGCAACACAGCATATTTATACGCATCAAAATATTATCTTAAACCACCACTGACTGATGTGATCTCATCTTAAAGACCCGGAGGGTTTTTCAACGTGAACATTACACTGAATCTTCAAGATGACGTCAAAAATGGTCACGTGATTTACAAAAATACGTCACCCCGTCCTTTGCAATACAATCAGAAATTTTATTACATTTGTCATCTTTGTCACTCGTTTCCTTAGCTAAGGGTGGAAAAAGCGTTGATTGTCAATACCTATTTTGATAATTATAAGGGTATAACATGAATTGGTATCTGTGTGTATATTGAAGATTCTAAAATGACGATTTTATCATTATTGCAATTTCGTCGCTTTGTGTATATTTTCAGTCAAATTTCAAGTAAATCTCACGCGCGACATACAACACTAGGATTATCCATTTGTGGTCTTAGCGGAAAATTGGAAACGGAAACGTCAGCGTCACTGATATTTTGTCAATTATTCGCTTGAGCTGTAATATGAAATGAAACCACACGCTCGTCAATATTTAACATACTCTCTGATCATACATTTATTTTCTGTTTCATGAGACATTCGATAACGCTTTTGAAAGTGTAAAATTGGGGGAGGTGGCTATTTGAACTGATTTTTCATTTGACACTTGGTTTTCTGGCGTTGATTTTTAACCATTTTTGTCTACTCGCTGAAGGGATTGAAAAGTACTCTCCATGGTTTGAAAGTCGGTGCTAACAAACTGAAACTAGGAGGGAGTAACGTTAAGTTTCTAAAGCATCACACACCTTCATCCCGTGGTTTGTCTGACATTGTCTAATGCCAAAGTCCATTTAGAAATTTGAGTATGGACTGCAGAAGTTTATTGACAATGAACTGTCTAAATAGGAAACAAAAGTCCTCGAAACACTTTTTGCAGATTGTATTGGGTACTAAAGCTGGTTACATAATTCTTTTAAAGCGTTAGTAGCATGTAAACAGCCAGGAAATTAAATGCTTACTATGAGTGAATTCACTCTTGGATATGTGAGTAAATACACTGACAGATTACATTGCAAAGGCAGGATGGAAGTGCGAAATGATGCAAGAATCGTCTTCCATCCGGGTTATTTAAAAAAACCATGCAATTAATCTTCCCTCTAAACTAGCCCTATGATTTTGACACCCACAGAAGTGTTTGTTATATTAGCAAGCATTGTATATTCTATCCATATATATCAAGATCATAACAAAAGGAAATTGCGTTATATAATTATGATGTCATAAAACACGGCCGAATTTCGCCTCGGTTATGCAGGCTTTTATATATAGTCAAAAATATGAAAAGGAAAAAAGAAAAAATTCTTGACAATTTCTACACACGTGCAGATATCTTGATTCAGGATATGAAACAGACATTGTTTAGAGGTACGATTGAACATTTTGCACAGTTCATAAAGATGTTCATGGTGGAGGCCCTAAAAATGTATAATATTACTTGAGGAAGCCCTTGTTTCTGATGCAATTGAATACGCCAGTGTAAAAAAAAAAAAACTCCAATAGCTCCCTTCTGTTAATTATAGGGGCATTTTCACGGTTACGGAAGGACAATCAGAGAATTTTTCTGTATAAACCCAATTTAAATTGTTTTAAGATCTTGAATTGGCATACCAAATCGTTTCAAAGTTGTTACCATAAATAGTCGCCCACTGGCCTTCTTCGTAATGTCCGAGATGTGAATAAACTTACATAATGGCATTGATAGTCCAGGGGATTATGGTGTCTTGGACTATCAATTAAATTATGTATTGCGTTAGTGTTTTGGCTACAGGCTATTTTCCAAAAATGTGTGAGGCAAAACGTTTTTGTCGCAGTGTTCACATTCATATTTGTAAATAGCTTCTGTAAAGACACGACTGAGTTTATATTGAATTCTTGCACCAAGGTAAGATGCACTTAAACGAGTGGACAAAGTTGGTTTAATTGCACTTTTCTAAAGCACGATGTTATAGGTCTACTTTTACTACTAGTTTACATGTCTAATGTTCATTAAAGGCAACATTAAAGCAATGTCGTGTCTACTCTGATTGGCAATAATTGGCATCGGCATTATACAATGTGTCCGAGAAAAAAGGACACCGTGATAATGCCCTTTGTTTGTTTGTTTTTATTTTTATTTGACAAGTTTGAATGATTTGGAATACTGTTTTACTAGTGGTAGAATCGTGTCATTAGGAGAGTTGATAACGATGATGAGCAGAGGTTGAGACTACAAGTAAAGTTTGTTAATGGAACATTGAAGTGTTACTGCAGTTTTAGTTTAATCGATGTCACCTATGCAGAATACAGGGTCCACTCGCTAGTCCGAAGGCTCGCTTGTCCAAAACTTTGAAAATGGTGTAAATTTAACCTTGAAAATGGTTCGCTAGTCCGAAGGTTTGCTAGTCCGAATTTGAAATACGGCTCACCAGTCCGAATTTTAGAAATATGCTCGCTAATCCGAATTTTCAAAACAGCTCGCTCGAATTTTGATAAAAGGTATTAGAAATATACACATTATTTTTCCTATTCGGACGGGCGAGCTGTTTTTAAAATTCGGACTAGCAAGTTGTTTATACAATTCGGACTAGCGAGCCTATTTTAAAATTCGGACTAGCGAGCTGTTTCTAAAATTCGGACTAGTGAGCCTTTTTAAAATTCGGACTAGAGAGCCTATTTTCAAATTCGGACTAGCGAGCTGTCGTATTAGCGAGCTTTTGGACTAGGGAGCTGTTGGACTGATGAGCTGTCCCGTAAAATACAGCGCAATGCATGTAAAATGCACGTAACAGTAGATACCATGCTGCCATGCGACATAAATCTATAGATTATCCATTTGTATTTTTTACAGGGATTGCTCTACAATGTTAGTTGGATCTTGATGCCGTGGCTTCTTCAGTTTCTTTAGACAATTAACAACGACCAAAGAATGCAAAGCAGAGCGATATTGTTGATTAGAAAAGAAAAAAATCAGGGGATTTAAAGACGCATTTACGCTTATCAATAGTTCAATAGTGATTTGTATTAGGGCCATTCGGTGAAGTGGCAACACGAAAGTCGACAACGAAAAAACAATCGACAATGATATGAAAAATAAATGCACACCACCGTTTACGATCACAGTTATAGAAATTTGTTCAATGTTTCTTCTAAACCCTGTAGACATCTGTAAATTAGTGTTACGCTTGCGTTTTTCCAACGTCATCAGAATCTTAGTATACATATAAATACAAGTTACTAATATCAATGTAAAAAGCAAAAAAGAGGCTACATAAAACATTTCTTGGTACACATCGTAGAAAGTTTCATATGAAAATCCCTGTATCTCTGTTGGATAATTTTGATATCTGCTTCCATTTGGCCATTTAATACACCAGCTTGCTTCAAAATCATATTTTGGAATCAAGACAGGAAACACTATTCCTAGACTAACAAAACTCAACAGAGATACCATCGCTATTAGCTTTAATGTCCTTTTTAATCCTTTCACCTTATAATGTAATAATGGATGACAAATTGCCAAATACCGCTCAAATGATACTAAAATAACAAATCCAATTGATGACATGATTGAAAGTACTTGTATAGCAACTGTAAACAATAATATATCGCGATACACCAACGACGAATTCACATTAGGCATCGGAATGATATAAATAAGGCTTGCCACCAGAATACCACTGTCGGAACACGCTAAGCTTGTAAGTATCGCATACGTAGAAGTATGAAGAGAGCGTGTTGTAACCACAGTTAGGATGAACACAAGATTGCTGATGAGGCCAAACACTATGACAGAAAGTTCAATGTATAAATACAATGACTCAAATTGAATAACGGCATCCTTTGCCTTCAATTGCTCTAATACTTTAGCATAAACAGTACTGTTAGTATTGCGTAAATCCAATGCGTCCGAGTTAGAACAGTTAGATAGGTTGCTTGTCGGCGGAAATATTAAATAATCAAAGTTGAAATCCTGAAACGACATTTTTACAGTTTGTAAACTGTTTGAAGTTAAAATTTGATAATACGCATCATTTTACCATGTAAAATACACGTGACTGTGGATGTCGCCTGTATGAGACATGTAGACATGTTGACATGTTAACATGTCGACCGTATGAGACACCAGCGAGACAATTTGTAACGAATGTTTAACACCAAATGTCTAAGACTCAACTTTCAGGTTTGAGCATGTATGATGAATAATGATCAAAAACAGTTGTTCCAATACATCTAATAACGAAAAAGTTATTAAATATTCATTATCTAGTTGTGTTATGATAACAAAACCCTGCGTGAAACGCTCATTCTGATATTCAGGACATTTAGTATGACAATAAAGGTAATCTGACATAGAATTAAAGCGTGATTTCAATTTGATATTCAGTATATATAATGGGCAAAACTATCAACCTCAAGAAGAGTATTAAATTTCTGTCTAATGTCTAATGCTTTTCACAGAATTTCTCGTATATAGTTAGGTAGATTCCCAGCATGAGTGTCACGTTGGGTATATATGCAATTTTCTTGATGAAACTGGTAGTTGAGAGCGTGTACTTTAAGAATCTGGATGATGCCAAAAATTCACGCTTGAGCAATTTTTGTTGTTTGCGTCAAAATCCACAACCTCTTTTTCAAATACGCCTTATGTATGAAAATCTGATTATTTGGTGTAAACATACTGTGTTTGATATCAAACTAAAGCTAATGGAATATGTACTGCAAATACCTTATAACTGCGTCTTTTTGTGTGCTTCAAATTCAAAATGGCCGCCAAAATTACATATTTTCATAAATCAAACGAAAAAAATCTGTTAATATGTCCAACATCGTAAATTTTCACTAGAGAAAGCAAATTTGTATATATAATATCATTATCGTTCTAAACATTGACCATTTTGGCGGCCATTTTGAATTTGAAGCATTCAAATGACCTAATGTTTAGAGAGTCACATTATATACTTCATTAGCTTTAATTTGATACCAAACATGACATATTTACAACTCAAATGGGATCTGTCACACTTAACATGGCATGTAAAAAAGGGGTAACGGCATTGACGCTAATAACAAAAATTGCTCAAGCGTGCATTTTAGGCATCATTCAGGTTCTTAAAGTACTTGCTCTAAACTACCAATTTCATCGAAAAAATTGCATATATACCCAACATGACATTTATGCTATAATTTGGATGAAATCTACCTGACTTATATGGTCTCATGGAGCAATAACTCGGCTTTCTCTGATGTCACAAACGTCACGGAACGTTGTATTTCGCTTTAGATGTTCTAATACTGACTATATAGGCACTTTGTAACTAATTGGTAATCTGAGAAGGAAATATAAATCGAGTTTGTAAATCATGTTTATGGAGATTCAAAATTGTAAAACTCACTTCACAGAAACAAAATGAAATGTAACACAAATTACATGAACTATAGTATATTTTTTAGATCTCCGGACTAAGTTCGCTGAAGAAGAGGTAACAAGGTTTGAGATAAGGAGGAAAAAACCTTGAATGAAAATAAAAAAAATTAGATAAATTAAATTAGCTGCCTTTTGTTTCACAATTAACATTGACTACTGTTTGATTTAAAGTAAAAATACATGTTTAATGTTTTTGATGATAAAAGGCAGCTATTGGTTTACAACAATTCTTGGTTCTTTTTTAGAAAATGTAATCACAGATGCTTGGTTAACTAAATCATCTTTTCATTACAACGGTTGGGTACACATTCTAAAAACTTGTATAATGGAGAATACAATTTCATGATTTGCACCATGATCTAAAAATCATGTTACTCTCTGACGAGCATCACATAATTAATGCATGTCAATGTGTCTTTTATCATGTCTGTAGGCTTCATTGGGAAAATCGTTTAAATTCCTGACCAAAGTAATTAAAAATGATGATATGATCGAGGCCTACACTTTTTACATTACAAATTACTCCGACTCCACCAAGATGGCGGCGAGAACGCAAACGTATCGGGATCATAGTGAGACCAAGTCCTAAAATATATACTAACAAAGGTGGTACGATGTAAATCAATAGAAGCTCCCTACGTGATTGTTTTTTTAAACGGATTGCATCATAATGTTCTGATCTTGATGGATCTTGAAGGATCTTGATGTCGTGGTTTCTTTAGTTTCTTTAGACAGTTGACAACTATCAAAGAATGCAAAACACAGCGATATTGTCTATTCGTCAATAGACAAATCGAAGGATTTATAGACGCATTTACACTTGTAAACAGATACGTAGTATTTTTTATTAGGTCTAGTTGGTAAAAATGCAACACAGATGTCGAAAACAGATTAATTACCAACATCGATATAAAAAGTAAATGCACAACGCCGTTTGAAACCACGGTAATAGAAACTTGTTTGATATTTCTTCTAAACTCTGTAGACATCTGTAAGTTTGTGTTACGTTTACGTTTTTCCAACGTTGTCAGAATCTTAGCATACATATAAATACAACTTACCAATACCGATACATAAAGCAAAAGGAATATAATATAAAATGATTCTTGGTAAACATCGTAGAAAGTCTTGTATGAATATCCAAGTATCTTTTTTGGATAATTTTGAAAATTTCTTCCAGATGGCCATTCAATACACCAGCTTGCTTCCACAACGAGTATTGGGAATAGGACGGGAAACACAATTCCAAGACCAACCAAACTGAACACAGATACCATCGCAATTAGCCTCACTGTCCTTTTCAAGCTTTTTACCTTATGATGTAACAATGGATGAAAAATCGCCAAATACCGTTCAAATGACACTAATAAAACATATCCAGTTGATAACAAAACAGAATATATTTCTATGATAACTGTATCGCGATACATAGACGATACATTTTCATCAGGCATTGGCATGAGAAAAATAAAGCGTCCCATCAAAATACCACTGTCAGACAATGCTAGACTTGTGAGTGTTGCGTACGTAGAAGTATGAAGAGAGTGTGTTTTTATAAAAATCTCCTTGAAGCTGCTAAATCTGACTATCATAGATCCAAGCTTCATGGTTGTAATCATCGCCAGCTATTTCGTGTTGTGGACAGAATGTGTTCTTCTGATTCTTCCAATTCGCTACCAACTCGCGATAGTGCTGAGGACCTTGCTAATGACTTTGTCACGTTCTTTCAAGACAAGATTCGGCGTGTCGTTGATAAGCTTGACAAAATCCCTTCTAATAAACCCTGCATTTCTGTACCTGACTCGCAACCATCTTCACACTTCAATGCTTTCTCTGAAATGTCAGAGGAATCGGTTCGCGACTTCAACATGTTCGCTGGATCCCATTCCAACTGATCTTTTGAAGGCTTCCGTTGATGTGTTGTTCCATCTATTACCCGTATAGTGACCCAGTCGCTTCTTTCGGGCATCTTTCCTTCATCATTTAAGCTGGCTAAAGTTACACCGTTGTTGAAGAAGCCCGGTGCAGATGTTGAAGACTTGTCAAATTTCCGGCCAATTTACAATTTAAAATTCATCTCTAAAGTTGTTGAGCGCGCTGCCATCAGCCAGCTTCAGGACTACATGACAGCTCACGACTTGTATGGAAAGATGCAGTCGGCTTACCGCAAGTCCCATAGTACTGAATCGGCACTGTTGCGTGTTAACAATGACATCTTACGTGCAATTGATCAGCGGAATGATGTCGCATTGGTATTATTAGACCTTTCTGCCGCATTCGACACCGTGGATCACCAGATCTTGCTTAAGAGACTAAGTGAACGTTATGGCATCAATGGAAATGCACTTAATTGGTTCCGTAGTTCCGTAATCTCTCTGGGCGTAAACAGTCGGTTTCTATCAGTGGGAAGACATCTGATATCCACGGTGTCGATTGTGGCGTGCCTCAAGGATCTGTATGTGGTCCTTTCATCTTCACATTATACACAGCCCCACTTGAGGGCGTCATTGCTGGTCATGGTGTCAATACTATGATCTACGCCGATGATACCCAGCTGTATTTGACCCTGCGACCTTCTGACAGAACTGAGCAGCTCCAATGCCTTGAGAATTGTGTTCGTGATATCAAGGCTTGGACTATTTCCAATCGTCTTCTGCTGAACGATACCAAGACAGAAGTCGTCCAGTTTTCTTCAGCGTGTACAAAACTGTGCCGCTAGACTGGTAACATTGGTTAAAGCAAGAGAAAGCATCGACGCTGTGAGGCGGGATGAATTGCATTGGCTTTCTATAAGTGATCGCATAGTTTTCAAGATCCTCCTCATCACTTATAAGGCTCTTAACAATCTGGCCCCGGCGTACATATCCGATCTGCTGACTGTTTATACTCCTGGCTTCGCTCAGCATCGCAGTTCCTTCTTGCTCCTCCTAGAGTTCGCGAGGTTTCAACCATCAACTATGGCAACCGAGCATTTAGTGTCGCTGCTCCGAAGCTGTGGAACAGGATTCCTCTTACGATCAGGAACGCCAAATCACTTGCTCAGTTCAAACGTAAGCTGAAGACATACATGTTTCAAAACCCCAATGCATTTTCATGAGCAGACAGCTAGTCATTTTGAATGTTGTTGTAAAAAAATTGTGCCTTTCTGAATTTTAGATTTTAGTTTCCTGTGTACTGGTTTTTATATCATATTGCCCGGTTTTTAATTTATGACCAGCTGCTGGCACACTGGTTTTTTAACCGTCTTTTGACAAATTTTTGTGCTTTTACAAATTTTTGGTATTTCATATCGTAGCATGTATTGTAGTTTTAAGCTTTGTGATATTTTTCTATATGAATTTGTGTATAATTTTCCATGTATTTATATGTTATTGTATGCGCTTAGGGATTTTCGTATCAGGCGCTTTTATAAATGCAGTGTATTATTATTATTATTATTATTATTATTATTATTATTATTATTATTATTATTACCACGGTTAGGATGAACACAAAATTATTGACGAGGCCTAACACTATGACACATAGTTCAATGTATGAATATATCGATGTTAGTTGAGTTACGGTATCCGCGCTCTTCAAGTGCTCCAACACGTGAGCATAGTAAGTATTGTTAGAATTGCGTAAATCCAATGCAGTCGAGTTAGAACAGTTAGATCCATTGTTTAACCACAGAAAGTCAGAATAATCGAATTTAAAAACCTTGAACGACATTTAACACTTTTTGAACAATTTTGATTTAGGTAGAATAATAATCTATGTATACTGCATGACATGTCATAATCATTTAACATCCTAGGATGACTTTGCTTATAGCAATAAAATAAAAAGCAACAGAACAGGTCCATTTAAGAACGTTTAATATTGAAATATCTTAAAGGTTCTACTTTTAAGCTTTGAGTCGACTAATATAAACAAGAAACACAAACATCATAATAACGCTAGTGTTAATAAAGAGTCTATATCTTACCTTGTTATCATAAGAAAACCTTGTTTGTAACGCCCATCTTATATTGATGACCAATACTATAACTGCAAGATAAACCTAGCATACAACAGAAATCGAAAATTCCAATTATATGAGAATAAAAGGAGTGTGGGAGATCGTTTTTATACTCAAGGAACATTCTTGAGTTTCAATAAAAATCCATTACCTAGCCGTCATATTTTAACAAAATCGTGTATTAATTGCCCATTCTTATATTTCATTCAATAGAGAATCTAATAATCTGTATTTCAAGTAAAAGGTTTTGAAATGTAGTGTATAAGACAATATTATGTAGATACACAACCATTATTGATTGACAGAGTGGAGAGACGTGCCACAGAGAGTGATTGGTGTTACAGACAATGCATCAAGAAAGTCTGATTAACTGCAGTAGGAAGCAGCTAATAACCACTAGTACTAAAACCAAAGAGCAATAGTTTCAAGACAGTTATTCCATCGATAGTTTGGAGAAGGCAACAGCTTCTAACTAGACAAGTGGTCTCCAACAGCTAATATATGCACTAAATAAAATGTTGCATCACACCAGAGGATTATGGATTAAACCCACACAACCATATGCAGTGGACATTTAAAGGATTTACATATGTTTAATTAATTCCAATAAGTCGATTCACGATTTTTCATTAAGTTTTGTTCCAAACAGTAACGGGACCATCTGTTCCAACTCAACAGCATTTGACTTACGCAACACCAACAACACACAGCTATTATTGTACAGACGATTTCAATCGGTTTCATTGATCCGATAACAAGCAGAGTCCTAATTAGATGACGTCAAGCAGTACACGTATAACGGTTTACTATTGTAAATATTACAAACATTTCTCACTCTTTAATCTTTATCGTCCATTATTTATTTTT
>JXSR01S039611.1:0-28925 GCA_000969725.1 Ophiothrix spiculata | reverse complement strand
CCCCAAAGCGGCCTGGTGTTGATGCAAAACACGAGATCAAGAGACTGCAAAAATCATAAAATGACAAAATATGGGGTGGGGGAATAACTTCACCAGGCGGTAGCTCAAATTGTTAATAAGGTACATAATTTAGCAGCAGATGCCAAAATTCAAGTCTGCGGTAAAATCATTTAAAATACCGGTACCTCTTCACCAGCAAAAATTCAAGTCCATTGAAGTGAAGAATCATATAAGATACATATTCAAATCATTCATGAGTCAATTCAGTCTCAAATCAGAGATTATAAAATAAGTTTACCGAACCAAACTGTCATGATTCATAAATTCGCATTAAAAGTCAAAAATGTTTATAAGGCGAATTAAAGCTGTAGAGCTTAAAGCCTTGAGCTTCAAGTTTATGAATCACCGGTAGTTGAATACAACTTATTGTCTATGTACAACTTCACCTCGGTTCCAACTGTTTTAAACAGTGCTTTCTTGCCAGCTGCAATTGCCTGACTTCTGATTGGTAGGAGCTGCTGCTTTTGGAGTTGCATCTCTCTTGGAAGGTGCGGTGAGATTCCAAACTTTCCACTGGCATTCTTGAGGAGGGGGGCCATACGAAATACTGAGTCACGGTCCTTCATGTGAACAAACTTGACTATGATAGGTACGGGCTTATCAGTGTTACTGTGCTTTGATGGTAGACGATGGCAGTTAATAAATGGCATATTCCAGTCTTTATGCTTCAAGACTGTCTTAAGGAAGTTGCGTACAACAGTCTCACAATCTTCTTCAGGTGAAGATTTTAGGCCGTAAAACAGAAGATTTGTTTTTCTGCTATAAAGCTCTGCTTCCAGACGTTGTTGTTTTAGTTTGTTTATTTCAATTTCAAGTTCTTTGCGCAGCTTAGGAACTGTTGTTTCTTTGATGGAACATACCTCTTTCTTTATTTCTTGTTGTTGAAGTTGTGTGCGTAGCTCTGGAACTGTTGTTTCTTTGATGGTGCGTACCTCGTCATCGATGAAATCCAGACTCAACTTGAGGTCTGTTACATCAGTTTTTATATCTGCTAACTCTGTGTTCAACTCTTTAATTTGCTGAGATATTGTTGCAAAGTTCTGCTTATTCTCGAGTCGCATGGACTCAAGAAGTGATTTCAGTTGGGGATGTTTTGACTTTCAAAATATACGATAGCAATATAAAGGAACTATAATCAAATATCTCTAGAGAGTTCTAAAAAGGCGTAATGAATGCGAGACTGTGGCGGCGAAATAGTCAATTTAAAACACGGTAGATGAAAGAGAGCAGAATTCGGCAGTATAGTCAATATTTGTCTAAAAATAATCCATTATAAAACATACCATGTAGACCATGTTGACCAGGATAATCCTAACAACAAAATACAGCTGAAGATTTAGCTTAAATATCGTGTCCTCACAGTCATAGCTGGTGTTTATTTCACAACAACGCAACTACAGCATGTTGCGCTGCATAGGGTAGTCCGGGTTTTGTACTATACTTGCTTCTGGGTCCTCAAAGTATCGTTCCTTCTCTTCCACGCTGACATTGTATGTCTTTTGCTGGCACAAATACAACTGTTCATTTGAAATGTTATCATGAATCTCCATAACCATTCTTGAAAATGTTTTTCACACAACACCCTTACGAAAATGGCATGCATTTTTATATGCATGTTGCATGCTTAAAAACTAGCATGTTGCATGCTAAAAATGAGCATGTGGCATGCTAGAAAATAGCATGCAACATGCTATTTTCATGCCAGAACATGCAGGAATTTGGAACATTACATGCACAAAACATGCATGTTACATGTATGCAACATACATGCTGCATGCATGTTTATCCAAATAGCATGCGTATACCACAACATGCATGTAACATGCATGTAACATGCATGTGAGCTGTAAACATGCAGTAATTTGGAACATTACATGCATAAAACATGCGCATGCAAACGTTTTGTGGTTACATGCATGTGTACCTGAGCTGCACGCATGTCACAAACACTGCATGCATGTACACTGGAAAATGTTCTCTCATAAATTGCGTACATTGATATCAAAATATAATGGCCAGTGTTGTACGTATCTGCCCGCCAGGCTGTTAAGTCTGAGTCTGAATGTAGGCCTTTATTGTAACTATACCAATTTATCCGCCCGACTTGCTAGGGTTGAAATAATTAAATACAGGCGTCCATGATTATGGCCTGTCATATATTCACTACAGTAGCAACTCGTTAACACAAACTCTGTTCTGATCAGTATAGCAAGTAGTATGCTAATCCCCATGAACTATGTGTCTCAGAAAATTGCCTCTTCCTCAGGAGCAAATTGTGTCCTCCTCCTTTGTGCCTGACGGCAACCATTTCCAAATGACGTAAAAAAAAAGAAAGATCTCACCTGTAATACGACATATCCAAAGCTTGACAGTTTAGGATGTCAGCTTGTAACTGCAAGTGGTAGAAGTCCACGGTGACACTGTCAATCTGTATTATCAGTCCCAGATCACTATTTGCTTGGTTGAAGTTAAGCTTAACTCCAAGCTGCTGAATTCGGAAGACTTGTTATGTGGTGCTAGAAGCTTAAGATTTTATGTTGCAAATCTTGTCTAAATTCACTCGAAAATTATGAGCCACACTGGTTTAACTTTAAAAAGGCTATGAACTAAAGATGAAAAAATTTAAAAAGTCAGGAGCTCAATAAACCATGTCTGTGCTCGACTGACTCTACAGCTAACAAGCAAAATAAAATTCATGATACAAACCAATCAATTTTGCATGCTGTGCAGTGACACATGCATGCAGATTTATGCATGCATGCATGCAAATGAAATGATTATGCTAAAATATTCAGGCAAATTTATACATGCATGTGAAAAATGGTAAAAACATGCATGTGCTGTTTATGCATGCATATAATTTGCATGCATTCAAATTTTGACATGCATGTGGTATGATGCATGCAACAAATGACATGCATCACATCAGCTGCATACATGCGGAATTGAAGAACATACATGCACATGCACAAAATATGCATGCACATGCATAAAACATGCATGCGCATACATGTTTTAATGCGTGCATTTTCGTAAGGGCACTTTGCCATTTCTTGGGCATAATGATGGAAATTCTGTGTGAGACTTCAGCCATGCTTGTCATCCTCTTTACTACAGCACTTTTGCCATCTGATTTTAATCTAATCTAATCTAGCCCTATCCATCCAAAGTATTAATGTTGGATTAATAATAACTTTGTATGCCAATGAATGTGAAATGTCCACCAAAGAACCCTTTGATTTATATTGTGAGCTGGCTCCATAAGTAAACAGAATGACTGTTGATGGTTTATGGCATTTTCTTTTAGAATATCGACTGCCTTTTAGGAAAAGGCATGCACAGTGTGGTAGTCATGCTTAAGATCATTGGATATGAACTCATGAATACATTCTCCACTGCAATTGTAATAGTAGACAATTGGATGTACGGTAACCTGTTCTTGGGTCCCATGTGCTGCTTGTCCTTCATCTTGCGTCTGGCAAAATTTTGCACAATACATTGTACACACAGTTACGAGCCATGTTTAGTCCGTCTATATGAGGGCCAAGAGTAGCGAGCGATACCCTCGCTGCTCTCTCAGCTCACTGCCAGTAATCCTACAAGACGTTGTTGTGTTGGACTCTTTCTTTTTTAATAGGATAATAACGTTGGAGTACTTTATCACCGCTACAACCTGCTTTATGATTAATTGAGGAAAACAAAACAAGGATTTTCTTTCATTTACTTTCATAATCATTTCATCATACAAGTAAAATGTACAGATATATTGGCAACAATGCAATCCAGTACAAACTGGAATAGAATAATGCTCTGCAATTATTTACTGCATTTTACCTTCAATATGCTGGGTGATTACACTGGCCTGGTGCTTGAGGAGAAATTGTCATTGTTAACATCAATATTCAATACTCACTAACTTGAAATTAATGAATAAAAACAGATAAGAGAGATTGAAAAATGTGACTCACTTTGAATATGCCACAGAGGCAACTTTCTTCTCTTATTCAGCAGGCTCTTTCTTTTGAAGACAAATTTGCGCTTCCTTGCATTTGGTGATGGAGTTACTGGAATAACAGTGGATGAATCTTAATCACTGATAGAACTTGACGTCTCAGGTATTCCGGTCCTGTCACCGTCCTCTGTATCTATGTTGCCAAGAAGCCGCTGCATAGAAGGAAAAAATTGACAAAAATAGCAAAAGCATTAGTAGCATTATTTTACCATGACAAAATTGAAAATAAGACAGTCTTTTCAATACAATATGATAAATGTGTCCCGTCATATCAAAAGGTACTTTAAGGTCACCAAATTAAAAAAATTTGTTGGTCTCATCTGAAAGCTGAAATTTTAAGCTTGAAAATGACACCTTGCTTTTGGTTATTGGATGTTCAGTTGCGAAGCTACACCCAAATTGGTAAAAGGCATCGAGCTGATTCGGAAAACTATAGTTCTGAGAAAATCAAGTTAAAAATTTTTGTACTTAGTAAATCTTAAATGGAGAGAGGAGTTTTAGCTTGGTTTTTGATACATTTTACTTATGTTTTGGATGTTGGAACGTGATTAGTATGATTGAATACACTTCAATGATAACCTTTCTGATAAAATTAGAAATTTTGACCTTAGACGTGATTTTTGACTATGCTTAGCTTCAATGGCTCGTATCTCGTAATTTACTATGCCGGTATTAAGGTACCTTCAGATATGACGGGGCACAATTACCTGGGGTGTGTCTGGGATGGGCTCAGGCTCACTGTCTACTACTACTGATTTGTCACTGCCAGAACTTGACGTCTCAGGTATTCTGGTCCTGTCACTGTCCTCTGTATCTGTATCTGTGATGCTAAGAATAGAATAGAAGAAGAGTGAAAGAAAAATGAAAATCGGCAAAAATAGTGATGTCATTAGTCACGTAATTTTACCAAGACAAAAATTGAAATAAGACACTATTTTCAATTAGGCCTACCTGAGATCCCCTGGGGTCTCCTCTGTGGTACTTTTGCTTCCTCCCGAAGAGGCTTTCATCTATTTCCACTTCTCCGCTGAATATCCATGGGTCTTTGTCTCCCCGCCCTAAGACCTCAGACACCCAGAGTTGAAATATTTCTCTATGAAAACTTGCCCAATTCACCGCTGTTTTACTGTAATTTATCCCTGTCGACGCGGCGCATTGCCATAGACTCATTTTCAGCAAATACTACATTCTGGAAAACTCCAGAGAATCCTGAAAAACTCCAGAGAATCCTGAAAAACAGAAAATTTAACATTTTACTTTTACATTTTGCACAAACCATCTCTGTTGCCAGCATCCCTTCTGTTCTCAGCCACTCATGGACTTTAAGTTGAGGCTGAGAAATAATTGCACAAAAATTCCAAGGATTCCACATGTCCTTGATATGGATTTCGTTTAAGGCCTATCTGCCATTACAGGATGGTTCAAAAAACTTAGAACCCAAGTTCAAGGTCACGTTTCAGACAGTAATTGTGCCTCAATCAACTTGCATTTGCACAGAAATCATTGTTAATACTTTTAATCAATCCCTAAAAGTTTTATGCAATTTGCATCATTAGGTCTTAAGATACAGCTCTTTATGTAAACCGACCTTCCAATTGGCTTGTCCACGAAAGTTTTTCTTCGTTTTTGTCTTCAATCTGTTCTCCTTGATATGCACCGTATTTGGTTACACATGTGTTGTACTGCAGGTTAAATTAAGAATGTATCATCTGAAAGTGATTGATCATCAATTTTTAATTGAATGATGTACCTGAACATAGCTTCAGATAACGTAGCCCCAGTTTCAGCAACGTAATGGTGCAGTTCAGATTACATGTTCATACAAGAGGCCTCTGAACTCCAGCTCACGTAATTTTGATAGTTTGTATGTTTTTGTTTGTTATGTCTTCTTCGGTAAATGTTTTCCGACAGAGTGGTTGGGCTTAGTCACTCAGTCGTTGCCAGATAGATTTCAAGTCCTTAGGTGCTGTAAAGTGACAAAATTACATTGAAAGATCACCTAAGAAAATGCCTTGAAAACGCCTTCAATTCAAGCGGGAACGCCCGTAACACAACATGCAGTGCAGTACATGCAGGTTAGAGTACTTAAATTGATTACGCATCTATGTTGTGTAATGCATTGAAGGGTTTAAGTCAGAAGGAGAGAGACGCAATCGTGGACAAGCCACTTTGAAGCAATATTTTGATAATGGGCTGTATCTTAACAACCAATGCTCAAAACTTGACCAAATATGCAGGAATGATTTAAAACATATCCCACATGATGCCTTTGCCAACTGAAGGTGATAGAGGTACAATTGCTAAGTAAAAATTGACTTTGAACTTGGGTTTCGAGTTTTTTGAACCACCCTGTATAACCTGACATTGGTTGAGCCATGATTGCAAATGATCATAGATATTTCATTGTAAATTGAAATGGCCACACATTTGAATATTTGTTTACAGTTATTGATGAAGTCTTTTCATATTTATATATTAAAATGTAAATGTTTCAGGCAGGCCCGTAGCCATGATTTTTTTATTTTTTAAGGGGGTGCAGATTTTCAAAAAATGAACCTTTTCAAAGGTAAATATTTCGTTTTGGCAGACCCTAAACTAATTTTAGTGGTATTGACAAAGTGACAAAGAAAAAAAAATGGTTTTTAGCGCTTTTGAGACCATTTTGTATAGTATTTTATTAACAAATTTTGGTGCTTTGGGTGTTCATTTGGTGGATATTTACGGAATTTGTGTGGACCTATTTTGTAAATTGTCAAATGTTGTACATTTTGTTAAGTGCCCCCCTTGCTACGGGCTTGGTTTCAGGTAATTTTACTTTCACACATTTTGTAAACTCTAAATGTTTTAATCGCCTGTGAAGTTTACAGTTTTTCAGTAGCTTAATGGCTTTCATGGCACCATTACACATTGTGTAAACCCTAAATGTTTTTCGCCTGTGATAGTTTACGCTTTCCCAGTGCCTACTTTCATGACTTTTATGGCACCATTATCTCCGCGGTCATTATTTCTGTTTTCAAACGGGGGCTGTCTCCACCCCTAAGCGGGTGTCTATTTCTGTTATCTTCTTATCGTTGTGTTTTGGTACAACTTTAAATCTACCTTTTTGTCCGTCTCTCCCTGAAAAAGCCATAGGAATTAATAATTCTGAAAAGAATATGACAGGACATAATGTTTTAATTATTAATTAGGTCGCAATATTTGTCTGTCTATATAAACTCTACCTTTATGCCCCTCAAATGCTTATTGTATAATAACGTACATATGCCCATATATCTATACATGATAGGGCCTACGGTAAACAATATGTTGTTAGCCATATGTTCGTAATTTGTCTAAACAGGGGCATAATTGTATATTCTATATAGGCTCATTCCAGTGGAAACTGAACCTTTTTTTATTTCAAGCAAAAAATCAGCTTTTTTATTTGACCACATAAGCATGTTTTTCCGTCATACATTTGTTACTTGGTACGTAAGAAGCATTTTCCGATCAGAAATTGTAAAGTTTGTCTATCCGTGCATGAATGAGCACCTGTTTTGTTTCAAAAATGTCACAAACGTTACCAAAAAGTTACACCAAAATGTCACAAACGTTACCAAACGTTACAACACAAAACAATGCATTAAAATTATTCCTGGCGATATAATGTTCTGTAATTTTTATGAAATATTTGTAAATATGTTTCCCATAATCGGTGTAAGGCGCAATAAAAAAATCGTTGACACTTCAGAGAAATTGTACTTTGAAGTCATTCGGAGCAAAAATCCATTTCCGTGCGCGGTCACAAACGTTACCGAACGTTACATGGACTTTACTCAGGATTTCAGCAATTGATTTAATTTTCAAACATCTACATGTCTTGACCCCACCAGTGAGCACCATTATCAACAACAAACTTGTTGATATAATGTTTTTGCTAGGTTCTGTGGCCATTTAAAAGTGAAATTTCTCAATTTTTCAGTCACAAACGTTACTTTGGAATGAGCCTATAATTGGATCACAACATAAAGTGTTTTTTGGGACATTCTGTATATTGGTTTTAACACCATAGACTGTATATACATTTCCTCATATTAGTTTTCCATTATTGTAAATATTGTTCTTTTGCCTTGTACCAGTTGAAGGGTTGTACCCGAAACGTAGTACCAGTATTATATATATCCGCACTGCTGCCATCACCCAACCGGCTTCTTGATTCTTAAATTTACTTCTACAGTGCCACGCAGTTTCTTTGACTTTATTCTATATATAATATACTTTTATACCCCTCATAGACACATGTGCATGCAAATAGGGGCGCAAAAGTACATTGTCTGTGTAATATACTTTTACACCCCTCACATTACCAGTCAGTCCCGTGCCTCAAAACCGTAACAAATGTTTTGTGACGACTCAGTCGTCACATAAAGGTTTGTCGTAATTTGATCGGCGGCGCTATTGGTGTCACGACCTTTCAATCGTGAACCGGAAACGCTTCAGTTCAGAATGTATCTACTTCCGGGTTCGAAGGACGGAAAATCAAAACAAATTTAATTGATTCCAGATGGAAGGAAATACTTCTAAAATCTAGACAAAAATTTGCATAGTTACGTAATTCCAGTGGTCATTAGACCAATCAAGATGAAGCAATGGAAATACCGCACAATTTTAGATGTATTTCGCGCAAAAAAGGCCGGGAAAATATATTGTCATTTCCATCCAATTCGCCGAAGAGTATACACGTACGAGCCGCTTGTCGTCATTTTTGGTCGTGACATAGTAGATCATAGAGATTCGAGTTATTTATCATAGTGAATCTTCATTTATTACTGAGAAAGGTACGTGATTTTATTTTATTTTCAACTCATACCAAACGATGTTTAAGCTTAGCTTGGTTAAGCTTAGCACAATAACGGAGCCTGAGGTAAGCTTACTTCACTCTTCAGTTTTTTTATCATTCCTTTACTATAAAATACTAACCAACGACAGTCGCGAATCAGATGGTTCTTTCTCCTTTTTGCTATTTCAAAACGAGAATACTTGATCTGATTATGATCATGGTCAATGGATGTGTGTCTAGACTAAATTTAAAGTTGAAAACACATTTTCGTATAACATGGTAAAAAATGTAAATTAAATAGTCTAGATTTAATTTTAGGGACCTATTATTTTAAATTAGAAAAATGCTTTTATTAAATAAAATGAGTGTGGACCACAATAAATAATTACTAAAATATTTAAATAAAAGTTAATCTGATTTTTGAACGAAAAAAAGGACGAGCATGGGGCTTTTTATTTCTTATTGGTAGATCACTGGAATATGCTTCCCAAATCAGCAGTAGAAGCAGCATCAGTTAATATCTTCAAGAATCAAATTGATGCATTCTTCACCAGAAAGTATGACAAGTATGAATATTAGCAGTTAACTGCATGTTAACTGCACTCCATGTACATGTATGAAGTGATCTTAAGGATCAATTATTGGGATCCCATGCAGTGGATAGTAAACGAATCAAGGTGGGCCTTATAAGACTTTTCAGTCTTAATTTTAGAGCCCGTGAAGACAGGTAACTACAGGTAACTACAGGTAACTACTCTAAATTTGCCTATTTTAGCAACATTTTGGTATGATCAGTGTGCAAAATGATGTCCAAGAAAACAATGAGGTCTTTAGGGACCGTTCACAAACACTTGTAAGGGGGTGATGCAAAAAAAAAAAATTATCGTGAAAATTTTTCGGCGCCCCTCTTTTTCGGCCTCAAAAAATTTATGGGCTCCCCTTTTTTGCGACAAAAATAATTAGTGGTCAACCCCATAGAAAAACATGTAAACTTAAATTTTACCAGAAAACTTGTGGTAATTTTTACCATGCTTACAAGGGTCAGAAATTTTATGGACCCCCTATACGAGTGTTTGTGAATGGTCCCTTACATTTCCTTGTTTTGATAGTTTGACCCCATCAGCCCCCCTCCCCTATAAACACAAAACTTTTATGGAAATGCATTGTTACATAGTTTGCAAGGCTCTGTAATCACTTAATAAGGGGGGTCCATGGTACCCAACATCTGGTTTTCCAGTTCTTGCATTTTAACGCCGCATTATTTCTGGCTGATAATTTCTCTAAGTGCGTAAATAGTAGTTGCGCTTTTTTTGGCGAAAAAAAAAATTGAGATCGGCTGTGTCGTTTTCAAGCAAATTAGCATAAATTAGCATTTTTTGGGGTGCAAAAAAATTGATTTGCCCATAAAATCGCCCCGGAGTAAAATTATCAGTCTTGAAAATTATCCAAATTATATTTCAGCAATGTCAAATTCATGATCTCCTAATTTCAGCAAAATTTCATTGAAAAATTCCTTTGGGAAGTTGATTTGTCAAATTTTGGTTATTTGGCCGCCATTTTGAAACGGTGCGTATATTTTATATTTTTTGTGTGATTACATGTATATATGGTGTAAACATGGTAAAGGTTAAAAAATTCCGGCGGGAAAATGTTTTTTATAAGGGAGGGGGGGGTACCATGGAACCCCTATAGATGCACTAACGGAAGTGCAGGGTACCTTATAAATGCAGTACATGGTTAAGTGTTAAAGGGTACTTAGTTCTCTCATAAATGTTTATTATGAAAAAGTTATGATCAAAAATTTACACAATGAAAAATTTCCGAAAAATGAAGGGGGGGGGGGGGGGGGGAGGGGACATGAGCAACATATTTCTTACTTTGCCTAATACCACACTTTCTATCCACTTTGACATCTCATGCTGTGATCTTGAAGTGACCAGTCAACATATTGTGTAAATAAATGTTTTATAAGTGAAATAACTAAGTGTCTACAAATGACAGTAACCATGGTGATATTCACGGTCATAATACGTTTTTTATCATGGTGATAGTTAGTTGGAAGGGCAAGATTCACAAACATTGAAAATAAGTATGCTGTGCACTGCTGAACAGGTGACAAGAAATTGTAAAATGGGTGGGGTGGGACCATGGGATACCATGTATCACAATGACTTACCAAGATCTGTTAAACACATTTTATTTGAGATTGTTCAAAAATTTAGATAATCAACCAGTTTATTGTCCTGGCTGAAATAGTTTTCGGAAGGGGCTATGAAATGAGCTCCATTAGGAAGGGGGGGGGGGGGTCACAAAATGTTAACCCTGGCATTATTGCATGTTGTTCAACATACTGATGGATTTCAATGGGACTTGGAGACACTGGTCCTTGGGTAGTGTCACACATGTCCCTAATAAGTGTGGGGTCAACTTGGGGTCATTATATAGGTCATTTGCTAAAACTGGTCAAATACATTTTGTATTACATTTTCGCATACTTGTTTCAACATAGATTGGATTTTGGAAACAATGGTCCCTGCTTATTGTCACACATGTGAACCAAAAAAGTGCGGTCAAGGGTCATATGGAGGTCATAGGTCATTTACTCACAAAATGTTAACTCTGACATTATGCACATATCACTTGTAACTCTGGCCCCCGGGTACCCGGACGCTAGCGGGGAATGCGCCCGAGCTCGTTCATCACAATTTGACGAGTCCCTGCCTAACACTCCGCCGACTTCCCCATAGGGCGGGGCATCCTCAAATCTGAGTCACCGACAAAGTTCTGGCCCGATACCACAGGGAAAGGGCTCAAATTTCATAGATTTATGTCCCGGTCAAATTCCCCGCCTAAATGGTCACCATCGAGCCACTGCCGCATCCCCGCCCGCATAACTTCTCCGCACTAGTATGACGAGTTCCCCGCTAGTGCACGGGTACCCGGGGGCGGGAATTACAAGTGATAGGCGCATTATTGTATGCTGTTTCAACATATTTTGATGGACTTTATACACTATTCACTTGCGGGTAGTTTGGCGGGGACATATTTTACGCATCGTGTAAATCGCCTTGTTTAAAACCAATGTTACCTTTATTTCTATTAATCAGGTGACCACTATCAAACTATGGCTCTTGCAATGCTTCATACGATCGAGGAAGGGTTGGTTCTTGAAGAACAAGATATCGATTACCCAACAAGCCCAAGGCAACCCACTGCAGACTTGGAGGAAACAAGATCAGCAAGTCCTACTGTAGAGGACATGGCTCTCGAAGAAACTCCCAATGGAAAAAACAATAAATGGTCAACACAACCAAGAAGAAGAGGACTGTTCACTAAACGCGAGTTTATTGACCCAGAAACGGATCAATCCCGAAATGAGGCCCAACTACGCACAAGGAGGTCGCGTGCTAAGACTAAAATTCAGAAGGCAGTTAATTCTGTGCAAGCCAAATCAAGTGATGGAGTGGTCAACTGGTGTGACCAGGATGTTTTCATCCTGGTTAGAAACCGAAATGGGAGAAAGACCGGATGGGCTTACGGGTCGCCATCATTGATGGAGCTATTTAAGCAGAACAAACCCCTCTGCAAGGCCGATGAAATCAGAGACAAAAAAACCCCAGAGTCACCATCGTGCATGAACGACACCAACAACTTCGCCATATCTGGAGAGGATCTTGTAGTAGTTCCAGAGAGCCCGTCGAAGGGACCAACACTCTCCCTGAGACAACATCAGATGCAAGCATTGCAAAATCTTGAAATAAACACCAGTAACTCATCCCTTGTAAATTTACAAAACCCAGCTTCTGGATATATATCCCGCAATACCAACAAAAATTAAAGGTGTAGGTTCCGATCACAATATTCTCATCCCCCAGGGCTCAACCAGAAGTAGTATATTTTTTGACGTTAAATGGAAGCTCATATTTTTCTACATTGATTCATTTATCCACAAACTTTTAACATTTGATGATACATGTGGTTTTAACATGCACTGATAATAGCTTGATGTGATTTTAAAAAAAGTTTACATTCAAACACACCTTGCTGTTTTTATCAATGTTATCATTCTATTATTTATCATTGTTGAAATAAACAGTGTGCTTTGTGACATTCCAATAGATAATAACCTGAAAGAATATTTTGCTTATACTATTCCGTACCCACTACCAGTTCAAATGTTTAACACTTGTGGTCAAGGGGAGGGGTCCATATGGACCCAACATTTGGTTTTTGCACGTCAAAAGCGAAGTAATTTTTAATCGCCCTTCTATGTATTTACATACGCTTCACTTGGTAGTAAAAAAATCAAATCGACCCACCCCTTCCCATGCTAATTTGCATAAATAAGCATTTTTGAGGGCGGTCTTCAAATTTATTTTGCCAATAAAATCATAACTGAAACAACTTTTTTCAAATTTTATTTCAGGAATATTAATGTATTTATTTGTACTTACATTCGGCAAATATGAGCCAAATTTTGTTGAAAAATTGCATTGGGAAGAGACTTCAAAATTTTTGGCGAAAACATTTTCAATGCGACACGACAAATTGTTTTTTTGGCCGCCATTTTGAAATTGTTTGTCCGATTTTCAATTTTTTTCCTTTGTTTTGGTTCTTTTGAAGTACTTTACATGTGAACAGAGTTTCAACGTAAAAATTTCTTTGCGAAAGCGATTTTTTGGTGTTTGGTCCATATGGACCCACTCTTCACCACTAACCAATGCTAACGGGCATGTGGCAGACCTCGACCACTTAAGTGTTAAGAGATTCAACTACATCTACTTCTCTGTGAACCATATCATGTCTCGCTCTTCAACACAACTTACCCTTGTTCCATTTGTCCATATCCTTTATTCCTGCAGATAATGGCCGAGTGGTATACAGAAATGAAGGAATTGGAAAGGGAGCAAGGGTGGGAGGGCCTCCAAGGTCCAATGGTGAGGAGAGTGGAGACCGATCTCATAATGTTCGAGTCAACAATAAATGGGTAAGGCCTCCCTCAATAGTGCGTACAGCAAGTTTTCATGTCAAACTCTTAATATAATATATATCATGTAAATGACCATGCCTGTACATTACTGTGGAAGCTCATTAATATATACATACAAGGTTTTTTTTTTTAAATGGGACTGAAATTTTACTTGCAAAACCAGAATTCGTTATTATCCAACTCGGAATATTATACAAATATTGACTGCTTTGAGGGACATGGTTAAAATTATTTCCCCGAGGTGATCTCAAAACAATGAATATGCCCAAAGTGAAGCTGAGGGCATATTCATGGTTTTGAGATCACCTCGGGGAAATAATTTTGACCATACCCAAACAAAAGCAGTCAACATTTGTTTTATATACCGAATATATAGATTTTTGTCAATTTATTGGTTTATAATAAAAGAACCATTTTAGCACTAAAAGTGCGTAAAAAATAAATTGCTTTTGCACTGCAGCATGTGCAAAATAGAACGGGCCTATTGAAAACTATGCCCCGGGCATAGTTAAATCCATGCCCTCACTTTTAACCAACCAGAGGACAGGAATCTATAAATAAGGGATGTAAAAAATGCTATTCAAAGGACTTCAAACTTTTATTGGATTATAGGTTTTGTGTTCAGAGCTTGTTATAGCTAGATTTCACTGTCAACATTTTAAGAGTAAAGAATTTCATATGGCATTAGTTTTCGCTGCTTACATGTTCCTAGCATTATTTCCCTGGGGTGGGGGCAGTCAAGTATGTTGTAGGCAACGTTAACCGTCGCCACGGTTTTTCAAAATACCCCCTAGGCAACCGTCGCCACGGTTTTTCAAAATGCCCCCTAAAGGGTGACATTTTCTAAAACCAAAATATAAACTTTTCCCCCCAATTCACTTTCCCCAATTATACCAATCCCATATTCACACGCAAGGGTTTGACAAAGTATGAGAAGCGCTGTTTTGGGCTCTTTTGATACCCTAAACGGCTTCAACTGATTCTCCCTTAAATCCTCAAAAACAATCCCAATTCACTTTTTCTTGGTAATGGCTGCCTACAACATTATACTTGACTGCCCCCCTCCCTCCGGATTATTCCACTATAAAATTGTTTGGAATAAACCAAGTCATGTGATAATTTGATCTATAATTCTAAGCAAAGTACATGTACATATAAATTGTATATTTTAAAATGTATATTGAAATTCATTGATTATAAGTTACGAAACATGCATATTGTACTCTTTTATGTATTCCACAGCTATCATGCCTTCAAGGTTCGTCCCCTAATTGGGAAAAGGATGGTCTTGACATGCGAAATTGAAAAAAACAATGAACATGACCCATCTGCCATAACTGTCAAGTGTCCTCCACTATGGACGATGCCACGAGACACCTGGGAGATGGAAACCAGGGGGCCACCAGGTTCAAAGTCTCCAAAGCAGACAGTGGAGATGGTGTGCAGCAAAGTGTGTGGGAGGGTACCGAAGGAAATTCGCTCAGTATTTTGGTTCGGGTTAAAATATGGTTGGTTCCTGAGGGTTGTGGCTGTACATATAGGAGGGTTTGTACATGGGGGTCAAGTAATTGGGGTGGGCCAAAATTGAAGTGCGTGTACATGATTTACAAGAAAAAAAAAGCTCCAATTAGTACAGACATCATTGTAAAATATTTGGAACCACACATAGATACCAACAAATTGTACTGTTAAAATAAGAAAGTAACAACTATTTACAAGTCTGTCGATTTAATTTGTATACAGCTAACATTTTACAAGTACATGTAAAATATTTTGTATCCAAACATCTGATACCAAAGATAATTTGAATAGTGCAACTTCATAATTTGATATGTACAATGTATACAATTTATGCCTGAATACAAGTCATGTAATTAAGTCTTATAAGGGGCGCACCATTTGATTTTCAGGGGGGGGGGCATGGAAGTTGGGGTCGAGTCAAGTTTTTTTTTTTAGCCGCCAAAGGCGGCGACATTTTTTTTTTCGCCGCCTTCGGCGGCAAAGTTTTTACATTTTTTAGGTTTTTCTTTAATTTGAAGTAGTCGGGTAAAGTTTTTTTTTTCTTACTCATCTTTGGGTCAAGATTTTATTTTTCGCCGCCTTCAGCGGCGAAGTTTTTTTTTTCAAAAAAACTTCCATGCCCCCCCCCTGAGAATCAAATGGTGCGCCCCTAAACATGATAAAAGAACATTTCTGTTTGCATCATGAAGCCACCAGTATTTTCATGATTATGAACAGTGATGGTCCCTTAAATTAAACAACATCCAAATCCTGTACAACTTATTTCTCATGTTTATCATGTAGAAGACTTCCTATCCTAGTACCATTATCATTGATATATGTAATTGTATTCATCAAAGAAATAATATATCGTCCTGGTTACAGGTTCGCACTCTGTTGGCAACTCATTGAGATTGCTTGAGTTGTATAGTGGAATCAAGATAATACAAGATTTGGGGATTGCAACATTTAGTTTTCCAGTCTAAGGCCTAAAAAAATATTTGTTTGACCTCCAGTGGAAAAATTAAAATTTTTGGTCGGTCGGTTGATCTCTTTTTTTTACTCTTCACATTTTCAAGAATGTCATTCCATGGATTTTATCACGAATACCAAGCAGTGCAGGGCTTATTCAACGATTGTGGGTCATTATTTAGAGAAAATACATATTTTCTCTAAATAATGACCCACAATCGTTTTTTATACTGCTAAATGTGACTTTATACTGCTCAACTTTACATTTTCCGTCAAAAATAATGAATTTTCATATTTTAGGTCTTTGAAGAAAAAAATTAACTAAAATAACCGACCCAAATTTTTGGAATTTTAGGGCAAACAAACATTTTTTTTATCATTGGTGAGCTTGTATTATCAACTCATTTAACATGCTAAAGTGGTTCTTGAGACCTCAAACAAAACCTTGTATTATCAGAGTTTATGTATACCAAAAAATTTAGTGAAAGGTTCCAATGTACATGCGTGTGTTATGATCTTAATTCAATTTGTGAGTAGGTGGGAACCAGTACCTGGATTACGACACATCTCACACAGTTTGTGATATTGAACACTGTTTATAATCGATGTTACAAACAAGGTTGTCACCTGCCAAAAATTAGTGCCGGCTAAATCAGCAAGAATTTTAATCAAAATGCTGAATTAAATTGCAATTGTTGGATTTTGTAGCTATTTTTAGACAAATTTGGCATTCTAGCACTGGTTATATAACAAGGGTAAAAATACCCATGAGCACTGGTTAATTTGGCTGAGTGCCGGCTGATCCGTCAAGCACCATCCGACTTAGTGACAACCTTGGTTACAAAATATTGTACTGAACTTTTCAACGTAAAGATTATTTGATGTAACTTGCATAAATTTCTACAAATGTACTTTATAGGGGAATCGGGACACGCCGCCATCTTGTGTCGCTCATGGAGCAGAGTTATCCCGGAAATATTCGGAGTTTGGCCCGATATCGAGGCGCATCGCGTAAATCTTGACACATATACAGCGTGTGCATTTTGTTTCATGTGCAAACCATGTCTGCATTTCAAGTAGCGTGTATTGCGACTTGCTCTGTTCTAAGTATGCCAATTTTACCACGAAGACTATCGAAGTGTGGCACACGGAGCCTTAAAATGCCGGAGGTACAATAACTTGCCCTCCATGAGCGGCAATCCAAGATGGCTGTCATCCCATAGGATTTACATGGCTGTGAAATCAAAATGGCGGCGAGTACCGGTTCCCCCCCGGGGGCGGTTCCCCTTTTTAAATTCCTTGGATGTAACTTACATAAATTACTACATAATGTATTTTTATCAGAAAGTCTTAAATATTTTAAGTTACATAACATGTACAGCATCGATTGTAACTATTTGTTCCAACAAGGATCAGTGTGCTTATCAAAGCGGTGTCAGATGGGGAGGGTGCATCTGGTTTAAATGGTGGTGGCGGACTGAATCCACAACTATTTTATAACATGTAGTTGCATATAAAAAAAACTTGACTGGAAGACCGTTTCGGTAACCTATATTCATGATGTTGAAAAAAAATTCAAGTAGTTGCACCTTAACCATCTGTCGTTGGTATGCATTCCACCACTCTTGTAATTCTGGCATATATGCCGTTTAACAAAGTTGCAAAGTTTTTCTCCTATGCGTCAGAATCCAAAAAATAAAAAATGTGTGCTCAGTATTTAAACAACTCAAAATGTATGTTACCATGACAAATCAAACTTGTGTGTGCTATAGTCTTCGTCCATGTAGAAATTGTTTTATAATTAACCATGTATTTATTAATCCAGATATAACAAAAGTTACTATGACCAGAAATGTTTAAAGCAATATTTTAAGATGTTGTTCGCAATTTTGAGTTAAGAAATTTACAAACACGACTGAGGGTATCATGACTCCCCGGATCATGACATGATCATGACCATGGCAGCGATTTTGTGATCATTAACACGGTCTATGACATTTGTACTTGGCCGAATTTCTCAACTTTGTGCAATGAGATACTGCGAGATACAGTGGGGTTAGGGGCGCACCATTTGATTTTCAGGGGGGGGGGGCACGGAAGTTGGGGGTCGAGTCAATTTTTTTTTTAGCCGCGCCAAAGGCGGCGACATTTTGGTGGCAAAGTTTTTTTTATTACATTTTTTATGTTTTTCTTTAATTTGAAGTAGTTGGGTCAAGTTTTTTTTCTTACTCATCTTTTGGGTGAAGATCTTTTTTTTATCCGCCTTCGGCAGCGAAGTTTTTTTTTCCATGTCCCCCCTGAGAATCAAATGGTGCGCCCCGCCCCTTAGGGTTCAGGTGCCACATGTATTTAAAACTAGTTATATATATGTTGGACTACAGTGTAGGAGCATAAATCTGTAGCACATGTTGACTTGTGTGCAGAATGACTCCTTATGAAATCTGATTAAGTACATGCATGTTATGTATCCCAGTAAATATGAATCAGTCACATATACTTTAATAATGTACTCTGCCAGACTGGTACGCCGCAACAAGCATTAACTTCAAGGTTTATCACTTGGAACGTAAAGTTACTGTGTTTTTTGTGTGCTGTAGCGTGCCAGCTCGGCTGACTATTCTTTCTGTATGTGACCTAAGCATAAATTGTAAGCAAGACCAAGTACATATGCAAAAGGTGCTATTTTGGTATACTATCAAGAATTTTATAATGCCATATTAAGTTTCAGTATTAATTTAATACAATGTATTTACACATAGTATGCAATATTTTTACATATAGTTATAGAACATTTTTATAGTGCATATGCCACAGTGATAAGACATGATATTCATGTATTCAGAGTTTGTGAATCTTGTTTATGCTACCTCATTCTGTATCTCCTAATAATATGCAACACATGAAGAGTGTATATTTTTAATACAGTATGTGATAAATTTCAGTGAATATATTTGTACACATTTTCTAAAAAATGTGCATGAAATATCCTCGTGATCATTGTACATGATGCATCATTTCTAACATAGTTGAGGTGTATAACTAACTACATAGTGTCCTTAATTAATCAAGCTATGTTAAGGAGATGGTAATAAAAAAAATCACCGAGAATGAAATTATGACCTACAACTTGTGTTTATCATTTGTAGAATAGTGCATGTAAATGCAATAAAGTCGTGCTTTTCATACCTGTGTTTTTCTCTTAACAAATCTAATGACATTTTGCACCAAATTTGATTAAATTAAGAATTTTTGTTTCAATTAATATCAACTCGCAAAATGATTAAGTTACTGAAACTATTTCTGTTTTCAAAATGCAGTTTTCATGACTTTGTTACATTCACATGACACATTTGTTGGTGTACTTGCATCAAAATGGGACAGGATGTCGAATTACGACAACCTCGCACAATAAATACGAGGTGACGGCAAGCGACAAAGCTACTAATTTCAGGTTTGAATATTTATATAATATTGAATGGCTTCGAGGGTGATACAAGAAAATATTGTACGAGCTAAACATTTTCTTGTATAACCTGAAAATGAGCCATTCAATATTATTATTTATATCAGCCTTTTGAAAATAATTATTTGGCACAAAATCATTTCCCTACGCACTGCCACCCATCCCATACAACAACTCAAATTGCCCGCCTTTATATATGAATTGCAGGAGCTTATGTCACGGCTTATTAGTTATACATGTATAGCCAAAACTGTGTTTGGGCTAAAATTTTGGTAAAGATTGACTTCCAGGTGGAAACCCAGGATCCACGTAGTGCAAATTTTAGGCTTTTAATATAGTGGCGTAAATTTTGCAAAGGGTGACAATGAAAAAGGGATAGTTAGGTGCCAAAGAAGTGCCCGAACTAACCCCACTGTAACTAGGCCCACTAGTGAGCCTTAAGGAGTTGTTTTAATGAAGCAGCAGCATTTTCAAAACAAAATGGTCTCCACAACCTTGTCAAAGACGTTTCTCAAGTAGTGCAGTTTCAAAATTGAAGATCTTACACCATCCACGTTTTGATCTAAAGTGTTTCATGGCTGTTGGGTACTCGAATAATTTACATTTTTGTTTTGAGAGTTCCCCGCAAAACTTCAAAAAAAAAATGTTGCATTATAGCAATATTCCTAGATTAAAACACTTGTGGGTGCCCCTCCCCTTTGCCAGGGAGCACGCAAGTTATATGACAATGATAATAAGTGTCGCCATACACAGTGAATTCAATTTGCAGGGAGAGCAAGCTTATTGAGCCACCCTGCTCCTCTCAAAAGCTTTGTCAGTCCGGGCAACGAACCAGATCTGGTACAAAAATTCCCACAATGCATTGCACTTATATATTTAGATCTAAATTTTAATCCTAATTTTAACTACTATAGACAGTATTTTTTGCTATTTTGTCAACATTGTTCCCAGTGAACAATGTTATATATTTGGTTTAAAAAGTTTTAAAATAATTTGCATATTTAATCGATTACATAATCTAATTAATTCTATTAAATTAATTAACACATAACCTCGTGGCAGATATTTAAAAACTCAAAACTCAAACTCAAAATATTAGTGAAATCGACCCCTGGTTCGTTGCCCGGACTGTTTATGGGAGCTCAATTTTCAGAGCACCTTGTATGACGGTATTATCATCTAAATTTCCAGATAGCTCAAGATTACAATGTGATTACTCCCCTAAAGAACTTCAGGGGAGCTTTTGATAGAGCTGCTGGAAATTTTCAAATGGAAGTCCCTGCATAACAACAATTCAGAAAGTCTGTGTCAAAAGTTCCTACCCATGATTTCTACGTAAAGTAACGAACTGATAATTTTTTTGACACGCCAACCAAGTCTCATCTATTTGAATAAGAATGTATCAAGTTCATTAATATGCGACACCGATTCACCGAGAATGGTAAATTTTTAACGATTACCCCTGAATTAAATCATTGCAAATTGATCAATGACAAGAACAGATCCAGTATCAGTATCAAATGAGTACAAGACGTTGAAATGAATAGCCCGCGCTGTGGAGCGAAGCCTAGTGTTATTGATCCAGGCTTCTTAAGGTTTGTATTAGAGGTGTTTACTTTACCCTCCGTGTATTGTTCATGAATTAGCAAGAATTGAATTCGGAGGTAATTTTAAAATCTGCATATCACTGTCGCTCGTGGAGAATTAGATACATTCAAATCGAAGAGACATGGTCGATGTGTCCATAGTGATAAAAAACAAAAACTCATCTGCAGGAATGTAGAAATCATGGGTAGGAACTTTTGATGCACAGTTTGATGTCTCGAAAACACAGCGGCAACAAACAGATGGGACTAAATATCTATTCAAGTCTTCTAATATGTCGCTGCTCATGCTTGCTAAGCTTTTTAAAAAAACTTATCACTGAAGCTTACTCACAATCATTCATCACCTTCACTGTTGCTACCAGTAGTTGCAGGTTGATTTCTATAGTAATCATCAATTTCATAGTAAAGTTTTAAAAGTTCTGATTTTTTCTGTCCCTTCGTCTTGTCAAACTTAGTGAAAAAGTAGAGTTTATATTCCTCAGATTCCACACGATTTGATATAGCATCACATATTCTCTTCTTTATCTGTGGGATCGTGTGGTTTTCTATAGCCATGATGTCTCGCTCTTCTTTCTCGGTCACAAACACAGGTTTAGTATCTTCAATAACTTGATCATCAAATAATACACTGATGTGATTTGACCGTTTTCCTGCTGCCAACGTTCTGAAAGAAGATAAATTACCATGAAGAGCTTCCCCTTTTGTTGTTGTATGCCTGGTTTCTTCTGTTTCAAGATACCTAGTTTCACGCAAGTGACAACGCCAAGCATGAACACCTGCACTCACTTCCAGTTTTCTATACTTATAGTCTGTATTAGATGACACCCCAGTTAATTCCTCTACCTTGTCATTCATTACTTTCAGATGGGGTAAATTACGACACACCTGACGCCACATCTCATCTTCTGGTACACCCTTTGGAATCCATTGTTTAGTTTCTTGGTTTGTTTCCTCCAGAATATAATCAGCGTCCTGTCCCTTCGAATTGTCGCCTGATTTACTAAATGCAGCATTTTTATCCAGGAACTCCTTGACTTGTTTTGGAGCAACGTGATACACGAGAGTGTCGTTGATCTCAATGATGCTGTAAATAGGATGATTCCTTCCATGAAAAATTTCTTTAAATGTGTGTTTGGAACTCCTAATTAACTCCGCGTTGTTCCTCCTTGTGCCCATCCTGAAGTTAATTATTGCCTGGCTATACTTGCAGACCTGATCATACATGTATGCAAAATTTGCAATGTGTCGCATATTGTGCGCAAATCGAACAAACCCAGTTGGTGTTGGCTCTTCTCCATCAGCTACACAGTGTCGAACATAAACGACTACAAGTTCCTTCAGAGTAGCCAAGTGAAATGTGACAAGTATTGCCCATGTTTTATGGTGACTGTCACACCTCTTTGCCGATTGCTGAGCCAAAGGTGACTGGAAACTCAAAATGTGGCAAAGATCAGACATAAAGGGTTCCCAGTTCAGTTCCATGAAGGATTTCATCATATTGGATTCATAATGACCTCCACCGATTTTAAGGAGCACCCAATCAAATTCACGAATAATACTAGCTCGGGGACATTTCTGTTTGAGGTGTTTTTTCATGAGTACAATGCCAAAGATGGATTCCTTGCAACTGTTGCAAATGAATGTCTGCTGAATTAACTTCATGCAGAGATGGTATGGAAGGCCATCACAACACACAACTGTCCAATATCTTTGCGTCCCACCATAACGACGAATTCCCGCATCTTCTCCTATCTTACGCAAGACGGCTCTCAGTGACTCATATGAGTTTGGATTTGTGAAGACCGGATCAGCCACTTTGATTGCAGGGGGATGCTCTGGATGGTTATGCTGAACATGACTGTATCGCTCCTCTGCAACTTGTTGATTGTTTGGCGACAGTCTCGCTTCAATCTCAATAGGTGGCTCATCTTCTTGTGGGTGTGCAGATGTGCTTGCAGCCTCCTCGCGACTTTTTTTGAGGTTCTTGTGGCATGAAGTACAGTTCCGTTTCCCACGCAGGACAAGGGTGTGACAACTTCCACAGAACTGGTAATGTTGTTCTATTCTGTTTGTTTCCACTGCCAAGTCGATGGTATCCTTCCAAGATTCACCATTACCATCAATGCGCTCTTCGAGAACCTCTCTGATTGCAACATCGATGAAATAGGTTAGTTGTTTCCGATGGACAAAATCTAGCTGAGAGGAAATGTTGTCATCGTTTAATCGCATTTGTCGTGCCACATGTTGGATATGTTCCATGTTGTCATTTCCTAACCAATTTCCAGGCAGTAAATCCATATTGGACTGGAGTGTACATGTTGTATCTGATTGGATCCAGACTCTATTTGTGATCACGGAGGCACGTACCTTATTCTGAGGGTGAACTGTATATGTTTTTCCTATAACTTGGTCATTATCAAACACATTTATTATATCACCACTAGGACAAACAGGAGGAGCAGCTGCTAAAGACTTCACCCAATTTGTTATCGTGGTGTAGGACCCACCAGGAGAACTGGCACCATTGATCTTCATTATTTTTGCCTTGTCATGACCTACATAGGTAGCTAAATTCCTCATAAATGACAGAGGCGCAATACATGATGGGTATCTCATTTTATATAACATTTCCATAGTCAAACCAATAAGGTAATTTTTCCTTGAATCAGTTTGAGTAACTTTACAACAGCCATTAATAAATGCTCTAACAACCAAATTATTATTATCTACAAAGTTGTTAATGTTAAAATTAGCTAACTCTGGCAGGGTCCTAAATCTCTGACTAACACGAACAGCATCATCAAAAATTGCACTAGATTGATTCTCTCCAATTTCCTGTGTGAGAAATGTCAGATCTTTAATAGGAAGTTTATCAACTAATTTCTTCAAGCAGTTATATTTTGCAGTTTCTTCCAAGGCTAAAATGTCCTCCACTATTTGATCCTCTTTGGACAATGGTATACATGCAGTTTCTGTTGAAGTTTCTGAAGTGGTGGATATAACTATACCCTTGCACTTGTTGCCACGACCAGGTCCACCTAAACGCGCTTTCTTTCTTTTCGTTGGAAAACTATATGAATGTTCAACAGCATTAGGTGCGCAGATTCTGCAGTTGTCCGAATGTGGTTCGAACTGCACTAGCTGCAAATCCGTTGAATAGTTTTCTTTTACTTTCAGATTATGCAAGACTAGGCGGTGCTTGTCACACACATGACTTGGATGTATTAAATCAATATCATTTCTTATATCCTCCTTAAAATATTCCAAGAATTCATCAGAGAACCTGCATTTATCGGTGCATCGTTTTTTGTTCAATTCTTCAGAGCAAACCCGACATATATTTAACAAATTCAGTCGATGCTGCTCAAGAACATCATCAGAAAAGCTCAATGTGCTTGGTTGATGTGCCATTTATAACTGGAATGAAAAAAAAAGAAAAATTTTATAAGAATAAGCCAACTGACATGAACATTTTTTTCACAACAGAGAAAATGTAATTTCAGGTATACACAAGTTCCTTTAACCTGCATAAATGGGGTACCATGGTACCCGACACTTGGTTCTTCAGCTCTTGCATTTTAACGCTGCAATATTTGGGGCTGATAATTTTGATAATTGCCTAAATAGCAGTTGCGCTTCTTTTTGCGGTAAAAAGATTGAGATCAGCCACATCGTTTTCAAGCTAATTAGAATGAATTAGCATAAATTAACATTTTGGGGTGCAAAAATGTTGATTTGCCCTTACAGGGGCAATTCATGATCCACTTTTCATCCTCAAGGTCACCTCTATCAAAATTGAGTTTTTTAGATGTGCTCTTCTTTTTATGTAGCTAAACAAAGAGGGGAGATCAGAATCACGAATTACACCTTTAAAACCACCCAATGTAAAACTATCCTAATTTCCTAATTTTAATTCAGCAATGTTAATGTATCGATGATCTCATAATTTTTGTCAAATTTCATTGAAAAATTCCTTTGGGTAAGAGTTTTTCAAGAGTTATAACGCAATATGCGCAGCGCGTTTGAAGACTGCGTATCGACAGACGTCGTGCGATGAAATCGTGAAATTGTTGGACTATGAATGCACCATTAGGGGGATGGGGGTTAGACACCCCCCCCCCCCATACCTGTAGGTATGCAGCATCATGTTAAATGAGATGGGAAAATAAACGTACCGCAGAAATACACGACCGCTAGATACTAAATTCATGAGCGCAAAAATTAAAACATTCAAAATGTCTACAAATTGGCTGTGAGCGAAATTTACTGGGATCTAAAAGTTACATGACCAACCCCACCCCCACCCCCATTCACGGCATCAAAGTAACACCACCCCCCCTCCCCCACCTTAATTAGACTTTTATAACTTGTTTTATCGGGTCTAATCTTATATATAAAAAATGGAGGGAAAAGTGTACGGCCGCCTAATCATCAGCAAAATATAAATTTTGATTAAACATTTTAAAAAATGGAAATCACCAAACATGATAAAGTTTATAAATTAAAGATTTTTTTTTAAATGTTTTAATACAAATAAATCTTGCTCACCTTCATGTATTAGTGGTTTTGCATGAGTGATGTTCTGCGTTCAGGCAATTCTAGCTACATTTATCTATTTGTAGTCAGTCATCCTGGGAACACATTTGACATGCAGTAGAATTTTTCTTTAATTTTGTATTTGTCCTGTACCAAGCTACCAGAACTGCTGAGTATATCCTGTACTTGAAGCTGGATCTGGAATTAACAGAAGATAAAAAAATCAGAAACTTTTTAAAAGGGTACATGGTAATGTAGGGTACATGTAACTTCCACACCAAATTTTGATTAGCATGAAGAAAATCTGAGAATTCACTTTATTTAAGTAAACAGAACTGGTCATTGACTAAAAGCAATCTGAAGAACCTCGAAATTAGAATTCAGTGCTAGATCATGCAGATGCAAGCTTCACATTCAAAGTACTGTGTACATTTTTTCTAAGTGGTATCTCTTGCGCTGCATTTATTTTCGCGCCTTGTCTTATTATCATGATTATCACACTAGAAGAGGGATGAAAATAAATGTAATGCAAAAATATATTGCCGCAAGGAGTTTTTACAGAAAGCCGTAAAATGACGGGCAATTTCTCCTAAAATCACGCGCAATTTCTCCTAAATTTTTGAGAAAGGCGTTTACGAAGGGTATTCTTAACAATTGATAGATTTTAACGGGTTTGCCGTCGGACAAGTTTTGAACTGTCAAGCTTTCGTCAGGATCTGCTTTCAACACTGTTGGCAAGGAGAAGCCTTCAGTGAATGACTCATGCGAGACATCAGTGGGATGTGACGGCCCACATGTCTTTATAATATTTTGTCCTGAAGAAGTCAGAGCTACTCCTGACGAAAGCTTGACAGTTCAAAACTTGACCGACGGCGAACCCATTATTTATCTATCAATTTCTCCTAAAATCAGTTCCGGTAACTTTCCTGTGCAATGTAAAATTACGAAGCCTGTCAAATTACAGAATTGGCTATAATTTTTTATCATTGTAATATTCCGATATTCTGATAAGTCAGTGAAAAAAAAAACCTGTTTATGGGTGGGTAGGCAGACCTTTCAGGTTGGGTCGGTAGGCTGAGCGAATTTAAAAAAAAAAAAAAATCCTACATGTATAACAGGCCTATCCAAAAAATCTGACAAAATTAAAAAAAATTGACCAAAAATTCTGTATAAAAGTTTAAACCAAAACTGTTAAATTTTAGGAAAAAAACAAACAAACAAGCGATTTAACAAAACTAAAATAAAAAAACAACCTTCTAAATCGCAAATTAGGGTCGGGTCCGGTTTTTTTTTGTGTGTGTGTACATATCATTGCCTATAAGGAAAAATTTGATATAATTCGTGAACGCGTTACTCAGTCTTGAGAGTAGACGCGAACACAACTCTACGCTCGCACCATTGCCACTGTGTATTTGCTACAGGCACGCGTTAACGAACTAAATCCAACAACAATAGAGTACATTTCGTCATGTGAGTGCAAGAAAGCCGTATCTACATTTTGGTCATTTTACAGGAGAAAGATTTTTGTATCTCACCGTCACAGATATTGTGAAAAACAATATTTTTGACATCTTGAGAATTTTCTGACATTTTATCAGTATTCTCATACAGTTATTAATTTTGCTATAAAATTTATTATTTAAAATGTTATTCGGAAAAGAAAATGGTGTATCTTCTATCTTAATTTCCAATAAAAGCAAGAAAGTCGTATTTACGCAGATACGTTTTTCTTGCTTACAAAGGTGATGTATCACTCATACAAGAAAGTCGTATCTACGCACATACGACTTTCTTGTTTACAAGGGTAATTATACCACTTGTACAAGAAAGTCGTATCTGTGCAGATATGACTTTCTGTTCAGATACTTCTTTCTTGCATTAAACAGGAAATTAGTCATGCAGATACACCATTTTGGTTAGATTACAATTTATTAGATGGTTAAATAAAAATCATTTTTACTTGAAACTTTGAAAAATACCCAAAATGAAATATTTTATGATTATATTAAAATCTCAATTTTGATAAAACAGTTACGACTTTCTTGCACATACATGACAATTTATTACACCAGCCATATCTACTACTTTAACTTTTAGATTTTTAGTACAGTGGTCAGTGCCACCCCCCCCCCTTTAATGGTATCTCCCCCCCACCCCAGCCACCATTGTTCATTTTGTGTCATATTTTGGTGATTTCTACGGATTTTACAATTTATCATTGAAGCCTGCACTGTGCCTTATTTCATGTTTTCATGTACCGAACCGGGCGTGTTGTACAGTGTCAGTGACAGTGTAAGCTTAACTCGACTTCCGGTTCCATTCAAAGATCTGAAAAATCAATATGAAAATTAAATCAGGACCATGTAGCACGAGTCGGTCGATCGGTCAGAACAAATGTTACGATTAAAGGTAACAAATAGCGAATGTTACGATTACTCGTAACAAATGATGAAATGTCACGAATAACCGTAACATTCTGGAAATGTGACGGTCAGTCGTAACGACGCCATTACCCTCACCCCGAAATTCACACTTTTCAGAAAACAATCGAGCCAAGAATAAAAGAGTCGGAAACATAAACAATGCATCAATCAATACTTCAACCCATAAACTAACGTTCTTACCAATTGTTTTTTGTTAAATTTGAAGTCTTCACTCCAAAAATCGCTGCAAAAGTGACCCCATTTTGGTCGCCTTTTCAGCATCAAATCCAGTTGTTTCGCTGATTCTGCAGTGGTCAAGTCGCCGTGAAGCATGATGGGAAGCATTCTGATCATCTCTTTAACAAATCTGAATATCCACGCAGCAAATAATAGCGAAACATAGCATATTATTGACGCAATCGTGGGACTGTAATGCGAGAGGAGATGCTCTGATTTTGTTACGGTCGAGACGTCACAAAATTTTGTTACGGTTTTGAGGCACGGGACTGACTGATTACTAAATATGTTGAATTTGCCTACTTT
>JXSR01S039608.1:0-11153 GCA_000969725.1 Ophiothrix spiculata | reverse complement strand
TATTTGTTTTTAAGATTAGAAATAGGAAGGTCTTGGGATTTAAAAAGTTTGAAGTTTTCAAGAAGAATGAATCAAAATGGCAAAAAGTAAAATCATGAAATCAAAATTAGTAAATAAATAATATTTTGAACATTTCATAAAGAGGTATGGAAAATGTGTTTGTTGTTAGAAGTTTGAAACTCCAAACATTTTGAAATCATATTTGAAACAAGGAGATGAGCATTCCATCACATGGAAAATTATCTATGTGAGTTGTATGGGGTTAAGAAATGATAATATATAAATTTGAAATCAATTTAGGAATTTGAAGAAGCTATTTCACATAGCATATAAATAGCATTTTGACACCATAGCCTGAGAGGAAGGATTTAGTGTGAGTGGAAGCAACAGGAAAGACCACATAATATGCACACCGTCAGAAAATTGGATTAAGGGAGCTCTACACAGAACTTAATATCTGACTAACTTAGAGTTTGCTGCATTTTGACAGTCAGCTCATTCATACTGGATTAAAATTTTTGCTTTTATACTCCAACATTGTTCATTTATTAAGCAAGACTTAACTACTTTATACAGGCTTATACAGAACATGTGCAGTTAAGTTAATTAGCTGGAAAATTGCGCTATCAGTATTTACAAATGAGAATTGCTAAACGCTAAAAGTGCATACATGTTACTACGATAGAACAGATATTACGTCCGGTGTAGAGACCTTGATAAACACAGCTAGGACAAACAAGTGAGTACTCAGTAAGCCACATCTACAACTAAGTCATGCCATGCCCTACCTCAGCTAGACTCTCAGCAGCAGAGGGTGCCACAGCCCGGTCCTCGTGAGCAGACTCGGTTATAGTCACTTCTGCTGGAGAGTAATCAACTGGGGAATGTCCTGGCTCAGTGGGGGTAGTCGGAGACATGCCTACTTCCGATTTCATTGTGATAGTCTGTCTTGATGATTCAGTTGTGATTTCAACTTCACGATGGAATATAATATCTGCTGGTGGGTGTTCAGCTTCAACTTCCTGCGCACCAGTAGACATCGCCCTAGTATCTGTGACATCTGGACCTGTAATCCTTGCCTGATCATCGATGGACTCTGGTTCCATGATAAGATCAGGGTTAATGCCTTGCACTGTGGATTCCGTTTCTGCACTTATACCAGGTTCAATGACTTGACCTGGGCTTGATACAGGCCTACTAGACTCAAGGGACTCTGGTTCATCAGCAAAATTAGGATTAAAGCCTTCTACAAGTTGTTCTTTGCTTGCTTCAATTGCAGGCTCTTCAATTCCTGCACCAATACCCAATGGTTCAGGTTCTGACAAGTCTGGATTCATGCCTTGTACTGTAGACTCAGTGCTAAAACCAATGACAGGTTCTGATATAGGCTGAGGGCTATCGATAGGTTCGCCCACTGGTTCTGGCTCATCAATGGCATAGCTGGGATTGATACCCTCAACCTTCATCTGTCTATCACCTCTGATTTCATCTTCAACAGGTTCTGTTTTGACAATGAATTCATTTCCTTCTGAGTCTGATAACCTGTCCTCTTGTAGAGCTTCATCTACCTCAATGCGCACTGGTGATTTCTCTGGAGGCTCATCTTCCGCATCCTCCTCTCGTTCCTCTATCTTAATTTTGCTGATTTGCATGATGTCAGGTTCTTGACTAGTGCCCCCACTGACGATAGTTTCAGTGGATTTTTTGCCAACAAATATTTCGGTATCAGCGGATGATGCTGATGAATCAACCGAGCCTTCTTGTTCTAAAGTGCGAGTTGTGACTACACGAGTCTGCTCAACGGAGACATGGGTAATGACAGAACGGTCTTCGGGTTCAGCCTATAGAAGCCACACAACAAATGAAAAGTGTGGATCATTAGAAATCACAGCAGTATAAAAAAGGTCAGGGGTCAGATTACATCAGAATACACTACGAGGCAAAGATTACTTAAGTTGATTAATAAAAAAGGAGGGAATTTAAGAATGTTAGTGACAAAGGACTTGTAATATCAGGCATTCTTATCTATGTTCTAATTAACACTACATCTCAAAGTTAGAAAAACTGAAATTATATTTGATGGGCAGTCAACATGAACTATAGAATCAGAGATAGCAGAATCTGAAGTTGGGAATATTGAATTAATCATTTTTTCAGTCAAAAACAAAATTTGGTGAGAGTTTGAAGTAGTTAAAGATAGACTTTCAGGAAATAGAAAAGTGTTTATAGATAGATCTTGGGATTATTTTACCTTTATTCGCTTTCATCTTTAGCAAATATGTAATATTTAATAAATCATTGCTTATATGATGCTACAAGACTAAAAGGAATAAACAATTTTTTGAAAAAATTAGATGAAATCTGATAAAATGGATCACATTTTTAAATTCAATTGATTAAATCTGTCATTGACTGGCTCATCAAGTGATCAGCATGCCCGTTATAATAACTGCATTTATCTCATATCACTAATCAATAAGCATTCATTCATTCATGATCAAAGTTGGAAGCGATAAAATCACACTGACCTTGGCTAATTCTTCAGCAGCAGCTTTTCTATGTTCTGGCTTCTCCTATGAAAAACAACCACAAGGTGTTGACAAATATTTTGTCATCGGAAACTATGTGTATCTCATTTTATTCCAATGATAATTGTTAATTTAAGCACTTATATATAACAAAATACCAATTGATAGTCTGATGCCCAAATAAATATAAAAATGAATTCCCTTTAAACATTTTTCACAGGCACAAAATCATTTAATCAGTGCAAAGGAGGTAACATTGACAAATTACAATTTCATGAAATGAAACAGATGTGTATATATATAGTATCCAATAATTTGGTAGATTTGATGTGACGGCAGTAATAAGGAGTACATTTGTGTGTACAATAATTGTAATTACCGATTTTCTTGCCACAAATGGCATAGCTAGATACATGTCAACAATTGTGAGAGTTCTGTTTTAAACTAATTGATAGTACATTTAGGCCTAAAACAATAAATTGTTTGTTTGCCCTCCAGTGGAAAAATTAAAATTTTGGGTCGGTCGGTCGGTTGACCTTTTTTTTTTTAATTACTCTGCACATATATTTTGAAAAATGATCTCATTCCATAGATTTTATTGTGAATACCAAGCAATGCAGGGCTTCATCAAAGATTGTTGGTCATTACTTTGAGTAAATATGAATTTTATGCTACTAAATGTGACTTTATACTGCAAAATTTTACATTTTTCGTCGAAAATATTGAGTTATCATATTTTAGGTGTTTGAAGAAAAAAAATACCTAAAATACCAGACCCAAATTTTTGGCATTTAGGGTCGGTCGCGGTGGGCAAACAAACATTTTTTTTGCCTTACGTAAAAAATTCTAATCTTATTGTTTCAATTTATTTGGTCAGATTTTTAGGTATTACTCTATTTCTTGATTATTTTTTTATATTAACTCTTTCAATCTTTTGTATACTTTTGAGCCATTCTCAGTTCTGTATATAACCTGAATGTGTTCTTTTGCCATTTATCATGAAAATACACTTTTTCTATTTCTCAAAAGGTGAGGTATATTTTTACAATTGGAGCAGTATTTCTGACAACACCATGGAGTCATTTTACAACTTTAAGATCTTCAAAATATTAGTAGCTGTACTTTCTACCATTAAAATTATCTCACCTCTGGTTCTGCATCTTCATCTTCATCCTGTTGGCATGAAAACAAGGGAAGAAATTGATAACATTTCTTATTTTTGACATTACAAGACATTTTGATAAAGTAATTACAAAAATCATTGAATTAAATTTATTTGAAAACCCCCTTCAACCTTTGATTTATCAATCTTCTGGTTAGGTTTTTATTTTTTTTTAAATCAATGCTAAATCTGAATGAGAAAATAGTGTAATGATATTATACACAAAATTCTGAAAAACATTGTACTAATACAATTGATGATTTTTCAATAGTTGCAATTGCTAAACTACTTTGAAAAGCTGAAAATATCATTATACTTGATGATGCCTCCGTCTATAATAATTATGTAAAATCCACTCTATCAAAATTCAAGTCAAAGCAATATTTACAAAAATTACAGAATATTTATGCATGTTTTCTGCATTATTATAATGAGGTATTTTTCTATTGTTATCAAATAGGCATGCTATTATGAAACTCCACTATTGTTTTAAGTAGCATCTACTTTTGCACAGCAAAACGAGCAGGCAATTGTTTGGTATATCAGTTGGTTTTCAAATGTGAGTTCCAACTTTAATTGACTTCAAATTGCACGCAGAGCATGAAGGGTATATTAACACTTTAAATGGACACAAGTAACTTTCATGAGGGTGTAACTAATGAAATGAATATTCATTCACTTGTGGAGCCCTCAACTAGAAAATATACCTCAACCAAAACTTGTGGGTGAGGTGGGCGGGAAAATGAGAATTCCATGTTGAGAGTGATCTGCAGGAATGAATATTCATTTGGGCTTATGTCGCCCTTTGAACTAGGTATTCATTCATTAACGCATAATTAGATCAAAATTATTATTCATTCATTTTTCTGTATTCACAAAATACAAGTACTGGTATTGACAGTGTTGGACCAACATTCGACAACGAAAATCAGAAAAAGTGAAGGACTGCAATATATACTCACCATGCAGAAAAACTCTTCATGCACACATCGAAGGTACTATGTAACATAGAGGACAGCAATGTTTTTACAGCACGGATGTACGACAGTCGGAACAGCTAGTGCCACACCATTTTCAACTTGTTCGCTGCATTCAATGGTGTCTATATGAGCATGTGCATTTTATATGTATATGAGCATATGAACTACAAATTTAAACAAATATTATTAATATGAATGATTGCTTTTTAATCAAAATTTGATGGCGCCAATGTGATATCACGCATGCTTTGATACAAACTGATACCTTCTGTATTTCCATAGCATTGATTATGTCTATGACATCTTGAAGGTCTGTGGCACTTTTCGGGTCCTTTATAAGGGGAGAAAACAAATACAACAAACAAACACATCAAACACAGGGCTCACATTACTGACTACATATCTAATCATAAATAAACATGTGCATTGAAAAATAAAATAAGGACTAAATTATATATGACAGTTGAGAATATATAGTTAAAGCCTTGGGGTTTGAAACATATTACAGCCTGAAATATAGTTAAAAATCTTGAATCTTGGCTAAATACTAGCTACTTCAGCTAATTGGTGTAGCATGCTAGAATTATGATTAAAATAGGAGTGGTAGAATAACAATAGTGAAATAAAGAGTTGATTAAGAATCCACCGAAAACTGGTATAGCTAGAATGAAACCAAGGGGGTGATTGGACTAGATACGTTAAGCTATCTAAGGGGATTGCAATGCAACTCAATTTGAATTTGAATACAAGTTTATTTTGCATTGACAATTTGTCTTAGTCATGGCTACATTGAAATAACTGTAAGTCAGTTGTACAACCTGTTTTTTCTGTTATGAAATGGTCTTTTATAAGTTGACATTGTCAACTATAAATGCCTTTCAAAATACAAATAATGAAATATTGCAGCTTAAAGAGAGTTTTCAAAAAATGCTTTAAAATATCAAAGGCATTAGCTAGTGCTGAGAAAAGTATGACCAATAAATGCCAAACTTAAGACTTCATGAAAGATTCAACATAGCGACTGTTGTAATTTTAATTAAATCTCATTGTGCAAGCTATGTGATACAACCAATCCAGCATTAGCTTATGGACAGCTAGAATGACTTGCTAAAACCAGCTTGTGTGACAAGAAATATTATCAATTCTCAAGAAATTTTAACAAGTTATGGATGCCCGTGTTATTCTTTCACGGTATACATATATTTCAACAAAATTAATCAAATTAGGAAAGAAAATGACATGAATGAACAGCAACTGAAAGGGAAAGGTTTACAGCAAAATAAAAACCTGTAAATAATACCACAAAATTAAAACATCAGGAAAAATAAAGGTCCATAGGTTAATGATGGGTGTCTGGAAATATTGCTGGAAAAGTATTGTCAACATTCGGTGTGCATGATGGGCTACACTGACATTTATGGTGAAAGCTGTGGATGGACAAGAAAGAACATTACCTGCATGCGTGAATGTATAAGTTCCAGATAATTGGCACAATATTTCTGGTAGCCATGATTACTGATTGCATCTTGGGCAATATTAGGGTGAGTTAATAAGAGTCGTGGCTCAATAGGTCTTCAAACACTCATGTTTTGATTATGTACTACTCATGAGAGAGTGTACATGCTGAAGAATATCTAAATGAACCATAAGATCAGCATTTGATACAGAATTGTTGAATTTTATTGAATACTGTATTCAATATTTAAATTTAAGAAATAAGTGGATTGCCTGCCACTACATACTTTTGAACTTTACTATTTTGAATAAAATTGATATGTTCTCATTAATTCAGTGATCACACATCTTTGGCCAGCAAGAAGATACTGAACCTACCAATGTTGGGGCTACCATACGACATGAACATATGTTCAAATTGAGCGCCTTTTCTTTAATACTAATCTCTTGTACAGTCTTCACCATAGCTACCTAATAGCATAACAAGTGCCAGTTACATTTTGCCACAATCAAGTACCTGGGGTACAGCAGCCTCTACAGCTTCTTCTTTCAGCTCCTGCGAGGGGCAATATGGAGGGACAGACAGACATGGAAGACATCAGCAAGTTTGTTTGCAAAAAATTGGTTAAGATTTTACTTCAATTTAAAGACTTCTATAGTATTCATTAAGATACAATTTTTTTGTACAAGTTCTTTATGTGATTTAAGGATCTGAATATTATCAAGATAAAAAAGAGTTACAATCTTTGAATAACACCGAGTTGACACAAATCAATCCCAACAACCAATATGACAGTTAAATCAGCTAGCTACAATCAGGGGAAAAATCATTGGAACCTCCAAGTCCTTTGAACTCTATTTATCCTTTTTACAGCTGCAATTGATAATATCAAGAAGTCAATCGTGATAAGAAAACAATCTCCTCTTACCCACCATTTATTCAATTCAATACCCCTGCTTCTTATGCTGGATTAATTGGACTTGCTTTATGTTCCAGATAAATATTGAGTTTTCAACGGGAGAAATCAGTGATAAGCATATTCAAATGCACTAAAACTTTTCCCCTTGGTTGTAGTTTATCCCTATAGAAGCCTTTGTATACTTTCAACTTATAATTTCAGCAAAGCAACATAAAAGAATTTAAATAAATATCTAATTTACAAAGCTTATGAAATCAATATTTTACAATCTTATCTGCAACTGAATACTGAAGACCTACAGCTTGTGATAACTAGCAACATTGTATGTGGAGTTCTGGCTTGTTAGTTGTCTATTACATATTAACGTCCATGCATAATCTCACTGTATCCAACAGATTTGCAGTGCAAATCATTGCTTCCACAAATGGTATCAGCTCTTTATAATTTTGTCAAACAATTAAGCATGCTTTCATGCATATTTTATGTTCTATAATGTTTTATTATAGCTTCGACCATTGGAACATAGTTGTACAGAAAGAAAGCAAAATCCTTTTATTTTATAAATTAAAAAAAAAATTGTTGTTACTTATGCTATATTTTATTAGTTTAATTTTCAATTTTAGTAGTTTATAATTATCTTGGACAATTTAAAAATAAAATTAAAAAACAATTTTTTGAGATTGTATCTTATATAATGCACATAAAACTGGAGCTTTAAAATGATACCTAGCTTTTTGGTTATTGGATGTTTGGTTCCAAAGTTGCATCCAAATTCATAAAAGGCATCGTGCATGCTGATTCAGAAAACTGTAGTTCTGAGAAAAATAATTTTTCTCTTGGTTTTTAACACATTTTTCTTATGTTTTGGATGTTGGAACCTGTTTAATATGATAGGAGATACTTCAAAGGCAATGTTTCTAATGAAATTAAAATTTGACTTCAGACACAATTTCGACTATGCTGTGCCTATTAATATGACAAGTCACAATCCTGTGGTATTTTGTTTTAAATTAAAATGTAAATTGGTTAAATAAAAAAACCTAATGATATTGCACAACTATTGCATTTGAACTCATATTTAACATTCAAGAAATGTCAAGGTCTTTTGTAAATAAATCTAAAAAATACTGACGATGATTACTAAATCTGGAAAAATGTACAACATATGACAAACATTAAGGACAGATGAGATGACTAGGTCATAGTAGATACGGGTGAGGTGGGCGGGAAAATGAGGGGGTTCAAGTCTTATCTACCTTGATCACTTCCGTTGTCACTTCTTCCTTAGCTTGCTCCTTGTAAACATGAACACAAAACAAGAAATATCAGCTATAAACTACCACACAAAATGGATGAAGTGATACATGATGATGCTCTATTATGATGATATTTAAAGCAAGGAAAAATTACCTATTTCTGATACTTCAAAAGATATTTAGGATGACCTATATTAGTCGGTAATATTTCATTCACAAAACCAAATGTAGTTTTTATTTTAGTATTCTAGAAAAAGATAAAAGAATTTGCATATCCTGATAATAAATTAATTTAAAAACTTAAGGCCAACATGAAATTCGGATAGCAAAATATTGTAAAAGTATTACTTAAATAAAAGAAGACTGTATTGCTTTAATAATCACTGGCCATTGATAAGAAAAGGAGACAAAATTAAATACCTCTAAAGCACTCTCTATGAGATCAGGTGTGACTCCCCTCTGAAAAACAATGGAATAATCCATGTCATATAAAGACAGACAATTTGATATTTGGGGCACGGGGTGTAAGAGTAGTTGAAATCTCTGTAAAGCATACAACTTTAAAGCACAGATGAATATAGTATATTTCAGCCTCAAATTAAATCAAATTTCCATCAACATTCAGGGAAAAAAAGACTGCCATGTCAAAACTGAGCATACACCTCTAGATTGAGGAGAGCAAATTAAAATGAAAATGCATAAAAAGGTACACTTTCAAAATGGATGCGATTGAGCTCTATTAGAAATCACGGGAATAAATGGGTTGTTTGAAGAGTAGGTCAAGTAAAATTAACTATACTAAGGAATACATTTTGGAGCAAAATGTGAAATTGTTGTAAATTATATATAATGGCAAAATGGTGCTTATTCATTCAACACACTTTTCAACTTGTAAGAAATGACTTCAAAGTGCATGATTACATACATGCAGTCTATTCTATACATTCATTTTTAATCAAAATAAAAGATATAACAAATGACCTTAAATAAAATTTAGATTAAAATTGGAAGATAACAAGTATTACGGACTTAAAGACAATGACTTTAACAATTACATTGCTAAAGAGCTAAATGATAACAATTTTTTGAAACTGACAAAACTAAAGAGCTAATTTTATAGTAATTACAAATTTTGGGCTGATAAAATATTGTTGGAGTTAAAAAACCTCAACGTGTGTGGTTTGAATTGTTTCTTCATAAGAGTGAGTTTCTTCTTTATCAACTACATATGTTCCTTTAATTACCTGAGTTATGTTGCCAAATGATAAAAAATCAGAAAGGGTCAAAGGTCACTTAATGCGCTTTGATTGACTGTATCAAATGCCTTTTAGTAAATAGGGATAAATTAATATTAAAAATCTTATAATTGCTTCACTTTAAAATTAACTACTATCATAGTAATAGAAGAGTGATGGGGTTTACATACAGATATTCAGAAAAGTTCAAGCATTCTTTATTTAAAGTTTGGATTATATGATATTTTAAAAACTCTATCTATGTGGATCTTGACATTTCTAGTCTAATCCCTACAGCAGGCAAGAACGATGATAAACTGCTACAAATATATAACATGAGCAAGCCCTGTACATGATAGTACTTCAACTACTCAAGAGGAAAAGACAAGCATTACACTGATTTGAGTGCTTCTATGAAGTGTTAATATTATAGTAAAAATGGCTCTATTTTGCCTTGGGATAGTTTAGGAGCAAACAATGTGTAATATTCAATATTACTTCATGCATACGTATGCTTTCAACATTTAGTTATATGATAGTTGCTATATATTTTTTCACACAAAACGTTTAGTTAGTTAGTAGATGGTGATATGGAACGTGAGAGGAAGATAGGGTCAAAGGTCGTAATCATACCTTTAGGGCTTCTTCTGATGGTGCTGATTTTTCCTCCTTTATGAGTGTTCAATGAATTTTAAATGAAGGTGAAAAAGATGAGGGATGGATGGAGAATGGTGAGAGCAAAAGAATGAGAAAAGAGAAAAAATGGAAAGAAGGACAGAAAGGATGGTCTGAGTTAGGGAATTATGTATAGCCAAATACCACTTGCAACAAATTTCTGTTTTTTAAAGTTTGATTAAATCTTTGAAATTACACTTAAATTTCAGTTACTTTTGAAACAAAAATTACAAAATAATTGAATATTTTGACCTTTGAAATTGAAATTTCTATAGTTTTCTTTTCAAAATTGTTGTTGTTGTTTAATAATAATAATAATACCTTTGAACTATTGTGTTATTTAGCACTAAATCATTGTTTCGTTATGAATTAATCTATAATATATTTAATCAGTACACCTTATCAAGACATTTTGCATATTTTTGTTAGTTAACTTTCACCAGATACTCTATGCCAAAACAAATATAACACAACCGTACATATTTGATGATCTTGCAAATTTTCCATGGCAACTCAATGGAGTAGTAGTCAAAACATTCTTTTTACATTTCCTTTATATTAATTGCAAATGTGTTAGTAACATGGATTAGTCACAGTGTATATTAACAAATGCAAATGGCGACTCTCTTACAAATCAATTGATCTCAAGTTCACAAGCTCAAAAGGCAGATTATAAATTTGGATGGGTGTCAGTTTCTTGCATCAGACAATAAGAAGTATTTTTTGGCAGCAGACAACTCCAAAATTACAAAATGACGATTCAAAATACAGGATGACGACTCATAAAAAAGTACGAGTTGACAATTCAAGACGGGTAACGTTTCACATGGTCGATAACAATTTGTTCTAGCAATATAATTGCCAAAATACATTATGGCAAGATATCTATAAGAGTCATGCCTATAAGACTTTCTGATCAGGTTTTTCTATGCAAGAAATGCA
>JXSR01S039605.1:13501-27950 GCA_000969725.1 Ophiothrix spiculata | reverse complement strand
GGACTTTTGTCATACTTTACGACAATTTCAATAAATTAGTGATCAAAATATTTGTGCCTGGGACTGGAAACACTGCTGATATGACTACACAGAAGGGTTTCCTTGGCGAAAGCCTAAACAAGGTGATTTTTTATTTTATTTTTTTAGCATTTCAGTAACCTAGCTAAATGCTATCCATTACCCCTTACATTTACCCCCACAGTGATAAGAGAGCGGCGACATAGTGTGTTTATTTTTCATATAATCCTTTAAACCACAGCAGCCGTAAGGATATTTGCTAATCAACCCCTAGCAGTTAGGCAAGACTCCTCTATTGTAAATGTTGTGAGTTCAATATTCCTTAATTCTATACAAATCTGATTACATTTTCGGTGTTCTTCACATATCTGTACCAATTCTGTGACCTAAGTGCATGGATAGGAACAAGGTAGATAAGATCAATTTTGCTTATGGACTCAGCATCAGGTGACAGTACTCAACTCAATTGTTCAACAACTAAGCTAAAGTGGCAATTAACCAAATTAAAGGTTAAGGCCCGTATTCCAGAAAGATGTATAGCTAAACCTTTGTTTAACTGAGCATCAACTGTCCATGAATGATATGCATCATTGCAGCTTTCAAGCAGAACAGTTCAATGAGTCGTGCTGTTGACGAGAAATAAAACCTTGATTTAGCTAAACACCTTTCTGGAATACGGGCCTCTAAGTCTATGGACCTCTTCAAAATCCATTCGGAAATCTTTGGAACGTCGATCACGTGGCGGTTTTATCAACTAATCACGTTCGAGCTTATTAGCATGTACTTTTTTATAAACAAAATTTTCCGAAAATTCTCTTGCATTTGCAGTGCATTAAAAGTGAAAAATAATTATATTCAGACCCATACATGGTTAGAGGCACTAATTCTGAGAAACTTTGGGCTGGGGGCACCATATATGCTCATCACTGACAAAAGAGTGACATTTCCATTTGGAATCGTCTGATTAAGCTTACAATTACCAGTCAACTTGGAGCGCATCACACTGAAAGTGACTCGTTAGTGCTAACCCTTGTACACAACCAGTTAACAAGAAAGCAAACTTTACATTCTGGTTATTGTGCCAGAGAATCACTTTTTCTGTCGGCAATTGCCGGAAAGTGTAAAAATTCTCGGAAAGTCATGTGTTTTGAAAAGGTGTATTGGCTGCAGGTGAAGTGGATGTAATGTTTTAGGTATGCAAAAACAAATCAAAACACACACGTCCTTGCTATTTCGCAGGTGACAGTAACTCGTATTACAAACTATGGTCTTCTGGAAGTCGATGGAGTGGAGGTTGCCAAAGCCGAGATCATTGGCAGATCCAATGTGCTTCGTACGGACACGCCATTTTATGTTGGTGGGCTGTCACCGGAGTTACCTACTGAAGATTTCGCTTTTGAGGTAGATATACTTAACATCTTGATAATAATTATAATCCATTGTTACCAAGAAACTTCTTTTATGTGTACTATTAGTTACCTTTACTCACGGAGAGATATTTTCCGTATTGTGTACGAACAAACAGTGGTAACATATCACTTTTAAAAAATGTTTGACAAATCTGTATTACTTGTGGACTTTTGTCATACTTTACGACAATTTCAATAAATTAGTGATCAAAATATTTGTGCCTGGGACTGGAAACACTGCTGATATGACTACACAGAAGAAAAATTGTAATCATCAGATGTTATGAGCTTGATTTGGTTCATTTATGTTCTAATGTGTTTGGCCTATTATAGGATCCCCTTAGAACCTAGAAGTTTTTTTAGGGTCCCATGTTTTAAGTGAAAATGAACAAACTAAAAGACAAAATATTTTTTTATTATTGAGAGATGGCAAAGATTCTTTTATTGTAATGTGATAACATTACAAGTTACATTCATCTTACAACCATAACTCTTAGAGGATATCTAATCAATATGTTTAATGTTCAAAGTTTTATTTTTCCATATACAACAGTGCAATTATATAAATCAAACAATATTATAGAATACTAAAATTATGTCTTACAGAGGAGTAGACCAGAAGGCCAACAAGTCCAGATAAGAGTCTACCCCATTTGAAGTGACAATTGTTTCAAGAAAAAGGAAAGTTCACAAGGAAAATAGACAATAGAAAACAAGACAACACAAAAGAGATATTTATTTAGATAAAAAATAACATTGATTTTTTATATCAATTTCTTGAATTTTCAGGCTGAGAGCCAGAAAAGTTTTCAAGGCTGTCTGAGAAACCTGATGTTGAATGATGGACCACCTCGTGCACTCCTGGATGAATATGATGTCTACCCATGTAGTCGTGTCAATGAGAATGCTGTGTATTTTGGACCTAGTGGTGGGACAGTTGTAATTGGTAAGATTGACTTACGGAAAGGGGTACTCAGGGTACTCTGTATGAGTGGTGCTCTGGCAAAATGAGTGGAAAGTCACGATTTTCAAAATTGAGTTCATGACATATTTTTATTCTCTATAATCTCAGGTTTCGAATGGTATATAATATGTCATACTTTCTTGCAACAATCTTCATTTAGAGATCGAAATACAATGCAGTCCATTTCAAATCTGGCAGTAATCAATTGTCGCAAATCGATTTTAAAGTTACTGATTACTATAGTGTATGATAACAAAACATGATCAATTACCCGTGAATAATTGCACTTCCCGGCATAATTGACCTTCAAAACACGAGTTATATTTTAACATGTAATGCATTAACGCATTTTATGTCAAAAACCGAAATTTTATCTTTTCCTGATAGTTTTACTTTAGCAGCCATTTAATCAAAATCTTCAATCACGACTTTCCGCTCATTTTGCCAGTGCACCACTCATATACCCTATAGCTCCGGGGGAAGAGGGGGCACTATTGCAAGGTGGACATCATGCTCATACATGACCTTACAAAATGCACCCTAAACAAGTAATTATCCATCTTTCATGTAATGCCCTAAACAAGTGTTTTGTCATATTTTACCCACCTTAAACAATTATGTTCAAATCAAGTCTGAAAACATACACTTTTCAAATAAGCCTTGATTAATGTTTTCCATAAGATGTTCTTGTCTTCTTGGCTATATATTTTAACAACACATTTGCTCATCATAACATCAATATATAAAAAAATTAAATGAGACTAAATGAGTATCAGCTAAGGTTTCTGTCGACATGCCTAATGTCGACATATATGTCGACATAAATTATATCTCGACATGTCGACATGAAATCTCGTTTGTCGACAAAACTGGGCAAGTAAAATTTTATAAAAACTTACGTTTAATTGTCAAATTATGACTGTTTATTAGCAATTGAGCTTTAAAGTGATAATTTAATTCTTATTAGTTATTCCTCATTTACAACCGCTTTAAAAGTTTTTACGATGGTTCACAACAAAAAAGTTATAAAATATCAATTTTATATCATCCATATTGTCGTATACAGAAAGAACTAGTACATTACTATAATATATGTAAGTCTACGTCTAAAACGGGTCATTTTTGCTTATACAAACAATTTCGTTTTTCCCACAAAAACCAAATCTTTGATATCAACTTTATATCGACATTATGTCGAAGTCGACAAATAACTATTGCGACATGTCGACATGAAAAAACAGTCTTGACAGAAACCTTAGTATTAGCCAATTGTTCTTTTTGATTGAAAATTGCATTTTAAGGAAACAATTAATTTCCATACCCTTTACAAGCACCAACCAAGCTCATTACACATTACTTGCCTTAAACTTTTGTACCACTGATTTTGACATTTCACTGGTAATAAATCATCCAATATTTAACCAACCCACTACTAGGTGGTCTACTTTGAGGGTTGTGAAGGACACAATGATACCCTCAAGGCATATTCCTGACCTTCAAGGCATGAAAAGGGTAACTTAATGGGTTGTTGACTAAATATTGGATGATTTATTACCGGTGAAATGTCAAAATCAACTGTACAAAAGTTTAAGGCAAGTAACGTGTAATGGTTGTAAACTATTCCATATTTTTGCAATTTGTATACCCTTTGCAATGTACTAGAGTAAATCGCCCATTTGCAAAAACTGCCCGTTTTACTCGTTTTTGAGTACGAGCATAGTGTCCACCTTGTAATGACAGTGGCCCCGGGCTATAAAAGCGCTAACCTTAATTATAAGAACCTATTAGCCTTTTGCACGGTTCCGCCATTTTGGGGAGAGCCTCGACCTGGCTTGCGAGATGAATGGGAACTTACATAATATTACGATTAACAGTTTGGATTCCTTCTTTCAAAAACCACTGACCTTGCATGAAGTGAATACATCGTTATGCAACATACTAGTTTAATTGATGGACAAATCAAGGCTCTCTGGGTAAATGGCAACCCATGCAATAGGCTTATTCTGTTCAACTTTAAATTCTGATGAGGCAAAAAATTAAAACAAAAAATCTTGCAATTTGTATTATTTTATAGCAAATTAGCATATATTTTCATTTTCTACATTTCCAATAAGATCACCATGTCTGGATTTGTTTCTTATGATTGAGGTTATAGGTTCTTATGGAAATTATACGGTTATTTATACATGTACAAAATTGAATATAGCATGTAGACTGGGGCAGCAAATCATGAGTTAACCTTTCTATTAAAAGATTAGATTAGTTTTGATTTGCAAAATTTAATATGTGTCTATTTTTAAAAAGATGTCCGACATTTGCATCCATATTTGCAAAAAAATTGTCATTAAAAAAGAACTCTGTTTTATGGGCAGGCAGACTTTTCAAGTACAGTCTGTCGGTCGGGCAAATTGTTTTCTTTATTTTGTTTCCCAAAATAATCCAAAGAGGGGAGAAAAAATGAAAAATTTTTACAAAGAAATTTTCTAAACAAATGAAGCCAAAATTTAACAATTTTGGCCAAAAACATCTGATTTTATAAGATTTTGGCAAAACTAAAAAGAAAAAATTTCTTTCAAAACGCATATTTAGGGGGGTCAGTCAGGCCCGTAAAACAGGGGTCATCTAATGTTAAAATCATAAAGAATATATGCATATATTCCAATGAAAATTGTTCAGAAAAAAGAAAAGATAGACATTTTTGTGCAATTACTTGAAATGTATAGATCCCTTTTCTTTAACAATAGAATTTTAATAGATACAACTGTAAAAATTGTTTATTGGCATTTTCCTACTGAACCAAACTTGAATATTTTATTGTGGTTTATTTTAAACTTTAATGGTGACTCGCAAATCAAATTGCTAGAATTTTACATTAATAAACACACTTACAAACACAATGCAATTTTTATAGGCAGCAGTTTAATCACCGCCAATATTGCATCATTGAAACCAACATACTACCTCCAGGCAATGAGGATAAAGAGCCTTGCTCAAGGACACAAAACATTGGCACAAGCGGACTCTCAGCCACAGTACAGTTGGTAAATTGATTTCCCTGATGCCATGATTCTTGTCTGATTTCAGATGACCACTTTGCAGTGGGCAAATCAGTATCAGTGACCCTGTCCATTAAGCCACAGGTCTCCAGTGCCATGATCTTTTCAGTGGAAGATGACACCAACAGGGATTTGTTTTCTTTGGAAATCGATGATGGTGTGGTAAGTATTACATGTTATATACCTCATATATATATTCCTGTCCTCCGATTGGTTAAAAGTGAGGGCTTAGATTTAACTAGGCCCAGGGCATATTTTTCACTAGGCCTGCTCAGCATATTTTGCGCTGCCAGTGTAACACAAGCAATACGCGCGGGATTATTGACCATCATCGGGCGTTTTAAGTGCAAAAATTATTCTTTTAACCAACAAGATGACCAAAATCTATATATTCGGTATATAAAACGCTTCGGGCATATTCATGGTTTTGAGATCACCTCGGGAAAATAATGTAAACCATGCCCCTCAAAGCAAGAGAAGAGATCAACGTTGGCCCATTAGCCTTTTCGGGATTTCCAATCTCCTATACAGAAACTCAAATATCGTTAATTTGTTCCATTGAAATACATTGCGTTTTTGTCAAAATTGGCCAACTTTAGAAGCTCACTGTGGTTGTAATCGGAGTACACTTAAGGTTTGTGACACATACCCATAAGGAGATGAATGTTCCTAACATTTTTTTATCACAGGTTTCCTAAGTGTACTCCTAATAAACACACAAGGATCATCCGAAGATACCTATTTTTTGCTATCGGGGTATGGCTACCGCGCGAAGTGTACCGTATAATATTACCGTAAATTAGCAAATGTCAGTAGCTGATGTCTTATTTAATTTTTTTTTAAATGAAAAAAAAAAGGAGAATTGAATCCATAGAGAGTAACAAGTCAAAGAAAATGATTGGATCTAATTGAAATAAAAAAAAAAAGAAAAGAAGGAGAAAAAAATATAAATAAGTTGCAGCAAGCAAAAATCGAACCTGTGATTCCACGGTGACAGGCGAGATATATACCACTGCACCACATGACTTGTCTACAATTTTCCGCTGAATTTAAGTACTTAAACAACGTGTATTGCGCAAGGCGAAATCTACACAATATTATTACGAATTGGAAATCAAAATCGGGGAAATTCTGTTAATTTCTGTTATATTTAGGTAAATGATATTATTTACAAAATATTTAGGAAGAGTTTGAAGAAAAAAATTAGAGCAAAATGGGTTTGCCAATCGGGCGCAGAGCAGAGGTTCATGGGCCGACGTTGATCTCTTGTCTTCCTCAAAGCAGTCAATATTTGTATACTATAATTACCCTGGCAGTCATATGCCGTATGACATATGGCATGCATATTGTTATACTTTGAATCAACATAGATACAAGATACTTAATGCATCTTTGCATAGTCAATGTGCAAAAGTAACGCATTTCTCCCACTTTTAACTGACTGTCCATAGACTGTTATTGAAGGTATCCTCTCTATTGAAAAAATCTGATTTTATATTTCAATGAAAATCAACATTTTCAGGTCGGCCATGTTTTATTACGTCATTGTGACGTCATACATAGACCGATTTCCATAATTTTGGTATCCATGGAAAGAGAAAACTCTACCCTTTACTATTATGGCATCAAACAACTAAACTTGGATCTTGGCAATAAGATTTACTGGACCCTGTAACCCTTCAAATGTAGGGACTTAATTACGCCGTGTGTGATAAGCGGGTAGGTCGATGAAATCAATTGTCATCTGTAAAGAAATTAAAACTACGTATGTGACCATCTCTTGGTACTTGGTACTTGGTGTGGTTTTCCCTTTGCAGCATTACTTCTTGCTATACTGGGAGATTTACTTTACTGTGCAGAGGTGACGTCATCAGCCCGACGACGAAACTGAGGGTGCTCGCTCCAAAATCAAATAACAAAACGGTGCACTATACAAAATGATGAGAGTTCTAGAGGATGTGGCAGCCATGCAGGGGAGTCATTTCCAAGATGGCTGGTACTGCATATTGTTGGAAATGCTTGGTAGATGGCGTGATGTGAAGCACAGCAGACTTAGGCAAACAATTCCAAATGGCAATGGCTCTTGGATAGAAGGCGTATTTGTAGGCGTCCGTTGATGGTGTGATATTGTTCATATATTTGAATTGGTGATCAGTTCTTAGTGAAATATAGCTGGCTGGTTGAATGCGAGGTGGTGGTGGTGAAATATGAACGAGTCCAAAGTGTATCTTGTAAAACATGGTAGCCTGGTTTATAAGACGACGGGTATGCAGGGTGTTCCATTGAAGTTCATTTATAAGTGGCGTTACTGGGGTGCGACGTCTGTAATCTCTATAGACAAACTTCGCGGCACTCCGCTGAACTTGTTAAAGGCGATTTATTTCTGTTTTGGTATTCGGATTCCAGACCTCACTCGCGTATTTTAACTGAGGGCGAATTACTGATGTGTATGCTTGGGCCTTAACAGCTCGAGAACATGGTGACAAAGTTCTACGTAGCAAACCAAGAGTCCGACTAGCTTTTTTGATTACTTTTGAACAGTGGTCATTCCACCTGAGAACCTGTGATATTGTAACGCCCAGGTAGTCGTGTTTAGTTGCTCTGGTAAGAATTTCATCCATCAGCGAATACTGGTATATTTGTGGATTCGGCTTGCGTGTGATGGATAATATAGCACACTTTTTGACGTTGAAATTCATGGACCACGTTTCTGACCATAATTTCTGCACCATAATGTACATAAAGATGAGTGACTATTCTGACAAAATGCCATCGATATAGCTCCATCCCTTCTGGGTAAAGTTAATCTTTTTGATACCCCTTTATATATCTATACTTGTATTATGGGGAAGATCTTTGATTAAAAAAACAGTTTTTGATTTTACGCATTAATTAAAAAGAAAAAAAAGTGGATCTAGATCTAACTGATGGTGTGTAACCATGTACAGTATGTCTGCTTCACTAAATCCTCATGTGATGTCATAATGGATTGGCATACAATATTGAACACCAACTATGCCTAAAACTCTTACACTCTCATACTCTGATAACTTTTAGTAAGTCATATGTAAAATGTAGCCAGTATTTTAACTGGCTGGAGTGCCCATCTCTCTTTCATCAGGTTTGGGCCAAACCACACTATAGTTATTCTTGTGCTGGGGTTTCTATCACCTCCACCAGCCTGTTAACTTGCAAGCATTAGAGAGTGTAGAGAAGTACATGAAAGTTGTTATCTTCCTCAACTAATTAAAGACACTGCATGTGCCAATCACCAGACTAGACAACCCCACGTCTCTTAATGGCCGATAATTTATGACTTCATATCACTAGACCATATGTGATGGCTCACCCTGAAAGGGGGACTTTGCAGATGATATAAATTTTGATATTATTAAAGCAATTTCTAAGCTTTTAATATGCAACTTGTTGAAATTAATCATGTCAATCAAATTTTACAACAGAAAATCTGCTGAAAATTCTTATTTTCTTTATGTTTTTTGCAGCCTATTTTCACCTGTTTCTTTAAAAGTGTTCTGTCGCAAAGTCCCCCTTTTCGGGGTGAGCTGTCACATATTTGCTATCAGAGCCAATACAACAAAATACATAGTTGGTTAATTAATGTAAAAGTGCATTATGATATTTTTTAAATAATTTGTTCCTGTATCTTTTTACCATTAACCACAGCTTTACTTGCGAGCAGACAACGGAGCTGGGATGTTTGAGGCACGTTATTTCCCCAGGGAAGGAGTCTACTTCTTATGTAATGGTGAATGGCATGAAATTCAAGGCAAGTTCTTTAATGGAATTATTTAGCACCTTGTATAGTACCTTGAATGAAATCATCTCCAGAACATTGATCACATTACTAAAGAACATTTTGGCATAACAAAAATGGTAAAACTACCAAATGACAGGGACCTATAATGAATGAAGTCAAGGTTTTGCATTTTTAATTAAATAAAAAATGCAAATCAAAGAGTATTGTTTATGTACAAGCTCACAATGTCACACATCTTGTCATTAATTTTATCTTAAACCATAATATGAAACTGACTTTGTAATTGTTCATAGCAGCGTTTCTGCCAAGGCCGTATGGCGCCCATTGGCACGGGAGCAGGGGGAATTGGTACAACTGCAGGTTTCTAAAATTGTGTAAGGGGCGACTTCAAAACTCAACCGGCGGTTGTCTGCCGGTTCTGGGCGGTTGGCTATTGTTTATTCCAGTTGAACTGCCCAGAACCAGCAGGCAACTGCCGGTTGAGTTTTGAAGCGACCCCTAAGAAAGATACTTTTTCTTTAGGCAATTTTAGCCTTAGTTCATGGTGTTGGTACAATTAAAACACTTCAAAATTAGTTTAACTAACGCAAGCTCAAAACCCTTATGAGGAAACACATACTGGTCCTTAGTAATAACGAAGCTTATCAATTCAATCAGTTGTTAATTTTTCACTTTTCAGCCGTGAAATCGGGCAATCAGTTGAGTTTGACAGTGGATGGTCAAGAAGGCATACCAGGAGTTGGCAGTAGCATGGCACAGGTGGTCAACACAAGAGATCCGCTATACTTTGGAAAATTACCAGGTAATTGAGAAACAAATTCCAAAAGCTATAGCATACCTGCCAACTAGTAAGATTTAATCTTATTTAGTAAGATTTTTGAGGCTTATGACTGCAGAAAATCTTACTAAATAAGATTCTGAATCTGTGAAATTACATAACTTCCAGTATTTTTGTGTGTAAAATCTACGATTTAATGAAATAATCTACTTTTTTGCTTGCAAAGTCTACTTTTACACATTTACAGGTTGGCAGGTATGCTATAGACCTAATTCCTGAAGCATTCACTATGTTGAATGTATTGACTGCCCAATATTGAGAGAACCATTATATTCTGGGACATTTGGAATAAGACAATTATTTTATAAACATGTGACAGCCCACATGTTTTTATAATAATAGTTGTCGTGAAGAAGTCAGAGCTACTCCTGACAAAAGCTTGACAGTTCAAAACTTGTCCGAAGGTGAACCCTTTAAAATCTACCAAATTTTATGAACTACATACTGTATAAGTGGTATTTTTCGCGCTACATTTATTTTTGCGCAAAATGGAAAAAGCGCGGAAATAAATGTACCTCGGAAATTTATGTATATTTGTTGCAAAGGAAATTCATACTAGCCCAATGTTCATGTGCGCGAAATAAAAATGTGTGAAATGGTCCAAAGTTGGCCTGAGCGCAAAAATATTGGCGTTTACAGTACTTGAAAGCATGTATTGTGTTTTATGGTATGCATCCAATATATCGGTTGATATTAACTCCGCAACACCACATTTCGTCATTGGGGATACCTCAGTAATGCCTTTGTCGAATTAGAGAATTTACAGTTGGACAGCCAAAACGCGAGATCAAAGGATGCCGACAAAATTATTAAACACGAGGACTTTGCAGCGCTGAACTGCGCACTTTTGGGGACGAAGATGATGTTGTTTCCCGCGATATTTTGAAATATTTCTTTCATCAATAAAAAAAAATCTGTTTATCGCCTTGAATTTCTAAAGTTATCACATTAAAGTTCAGGAAAAACTCTTTCAAACCCATATTTTCTTTACAGATATTATTCAGTTATAATTTTACAATCTTCATTCAAAGTTTTTGTTGTAAAATTACGACTTGAAACTAAAAAGTTTGTTTACATTTTTGTTCTCTGAATAGAAAGATATCCAACGCTCTACAGTTTTCAACATTATTTTAATTTGCCAGAACTAACTTTGATTTATAAAAGCCGCCTATTTCCAGAGATGGGCACCCTTCAGGAAAGCATGAAATTAACAATAAACTACCATAACATTAGCCTTCGATTATACACATTTTACAGCAACTTTTACCTGTCTTTGAGAGGCAAACGCGTATTTTCCACTTCGCGATCTTTAGAAAACCCGCGTGGAGTAGCGCAACGCGGAAGAATTTACGCGTTTAGCCTCCTAATTACGCAAGCGGGATACTGATAGGTAGGCTGATCAGGTAAAAATAGCGACATGATATTGAGAAATCAATTTTGGTTGAATCAAATAAATATCAACAAAATCCTTTCTTGTCAAATATCCAACGTGATTTTGGAAAAACTAACAAAAGAAGGTTGTAGATCAGAAATAGATCTTTATATTTCCTGAAATTCAGAGATGGGCACCTTGCAATTTTGAAAATACAGATGAAACGCAGTTCAACTGGATCGATTATGAAGGTAATTCTATGGAGTTTTCTTGCCTCACATTTGGGACAAAAGTAATGTGATCAAGTATTAAAACATCTCCAATCTCAATGATTTGAAATTACCATATAATTTGAAGTCTTTGCAACATAATCCCATTCAAAGCGTTTGTTTTCAAGAGTATATATTCGGAAACGAAATTTTTGAAAATATTGACCTTTTAGGGTTATTTTTGCTTGTCAAAACTGCTGCTTAAGGCTACGCGGGACATTGTGTAATGTTTAATAATTTGACGCAAAAGGCCGCTTGCTGTCCTACTGTAAAAGATATGATTTAATGTTTCGCCTGTCATTTATAACCTCATAATGGATCGGCGAACATTATTTTGAGTAATGGACAAAATTGCAGCCATTACAACAACAACAAAATGTATACCCATCCATTATGAGATGATAGATGACAGACAAAACAAGTTATATCTTTTATTCTCATTCTTAGTCTCAAATTTGAGTGGTTTGTTAACCAAGAATGGTGCCAATTTATTACCAAAATTCAATTCTAGGAAAAAAGGTCATGCATGTCTCTTTTTCATCTTCTATTGAAATATACTTTCAATGTTTGCACCACAGATCGAATGGATCATCTTGGAATTGGCACCAATGAGAGTTTTATTGGCTGTATGCGGAACATTATCATCAGAAACAAATTGATTGATCTGGCTGATGTGGAGAGAACCAGCGGCGATGTCTTATTGCACAGTTGTGCTGATGAATAGTGTTTACAAGACAAAATCTGATTGAAGGCAACATGGAAAATTTGTTGACTGTGGTTCACTTCAACGTATAATTAAGCTCTTTTTTCTAATGAAATAAAGTGCATTTCTACAATATTGTGGACACAGGGACAATTCTGTATCTGTAGAAAACAATCGTAATATTGTTCGTATAATTACGATATAAAGGGAGCATCACAGAACATTAACCCATCAGGCATGAGAATTTTCAGATAATTATCTGATTTCAGATATTTGAGATATTTTTATCATCCCAATTCAGATAATTTGGGGCTTGATTTAACAATTTAAGTTGGTTGATTACAAAATTCAGATATTTTCATGAAAAATCATTCTCATGCCTGACCCATACACTTGCTGTGGCACTGGTGTATTGCAGTTGATGCCATTATTCCGTCAGACATTATTATCAAAAATGCAGGGTGCATATCTGACCATCCAGCATATCAGATTCACATGTGCATTCAACTGGGCCCTGTACTTTGGTTTTTTGTTTGCATTGTTTTAGGAATTGTGGCTTTCATTTTAGTGCTTATAGCTTTACACCAATTACGCACAAAGTGGTTGTTTTCCAACCATTTTTCTTTCTTGAGTAATGAAAATTTTGAAGAAGTCAAGTGGTATCCCTGCATTTGGGAAAACTGGACATCCATAAGAAAAGGAAGAAAAGAACCCCTAGCGTAAAGCAGTTGAGATGAAGATTAGGGTCAGGTTTTCTTTTTTCAAAATAGTTACAGATCTGTTTCATTCAAATTTGTCTTCTAGCAGTTCCAGAATATGATAGTGGGTCAATGCCATTATAAGTCATACATAGGATTTATTCCATTACCAAAATTAGGTACTAAACATTGGGTATCAAATTGACTAATTTTTGATCTGGCGGAAGACACATCTGTTCGAGTCAGGGTCGATATTTAAAGTTCGAACAGTCCAGATTTTTCAGTTGGTTCGGGATAAAATATAAATCAATTTATTGGTAGAGAAATGTTCATATATTAATTTATTGGCATCTAAATTGTAAATATTAAGGTTGGATTGATGACAAATGTTCAAATTTTGACTGAAGCCTTTCTGATCATAACATAATTTAGAGAGTTCCAACAAAATTGGAAATTCAAATTATTTCATATATAGACTAATATATGAGTCCACTATACTTAATAACTGGCATTCGTGATTCGGCATTTCTAAAATCTGCAAAATTGACTGCCCTCTCCTAAATGAGGACCTCAAAAAGTTTAGAAGGGTCAATATTTTGTCCTAATTATAAAGTTAGGTTGATTTGAAGTTGCTCCGATTCCATTTTTATTCTCCAGAGTACTTTGGTAAAATTTTAAGGCTTTTTCCTATTTTGCGTCAGATTCTGGTAATACAAAATTCTGCTGTCAGTGATAGGGGGCGTTATTACTTCAACGTCCCGTAAGTCATAAATTATCATGATTACGGTAACATTTACCATAATGCAGATTTTTTCAACAAATATTTTCCAGCAGAACTCGAAAATGTTGCCTTCATGGTGTACTTTTATGATCATTTTGTGTTAGAAGAGATCATAATTAATTGAGAAAAAGCAGTGTTGAAGCAACCAGTTGCTTTATTATTGAGTCCTCGGGTGTTTTTAGGAAGCCATTTTGTACAGTAAGTTAATGGGAAGCTATTTTCTGGTGTGGCACCTACTACAAATTGTGTTTTAAAGCAATTTCTTTAGGCAACAGTTTGAAAGTTTCCTACAGGTTACCACTTCACCCAAGGCTGAGACCACCAGGTCTACACCAACTTTATTTTCCTTTTGAGGCCCTTGCCACAGATCAAGATTTACATTGATGATATTTACAAAATTGGCACAAAGATTCCTAAATTTGAAGTATCGCTTACTGTGTAAGTTGAAGTATCGTTACTATGGTCAAGAATATTTTTGGTTTTATTACAGATGTCTTTAAGCAAGACATAAATTAGTAAAAGGAGGAAGTTAATTCATGAAATGTATCAGATTGTATTATGTA
>JXSR01S039602.1:109391-120008 GCA_000969725.1 Ophiothrix spiculata | reverse complement strand
TGACTTGACCTACTTTCAGACATTTTATTTAAAAACTTATACTTACTTGAAATATTTGACTGCAAACATCCATCATCAAGCACATATTGAACGATGGGAATGAGCGGAGCGGAAGGGAAATTGGACAAAATAAAAAATGGTTTTATCACAAATGGGTGAAAATTTTTTTTAGCATTTTAACAATATAAATATCAACAAGACATGCGATTTGGTATACTTAAAACAAATCTAAAATAAGCTTGTCAAAACCACAAAAGCTCGATACATGTAATCCAAAATTAAAATTGACTGGGCAATTCTGAACCTGGATCACTGATTGCTTCCAGCTTTATGTCACACAAATAACTATACTCTATAAATCTTGAAGTCAGCAAGCAGCTGATTAATGCACATAAACCAATATGACCATACAGGGAAGTAAATCAATTAGTCCGTATTTTTCGAAACATAAGTACGTACGCAACGCAAACTTGCTAAATATTCAAATAAACTTATAATATAAAGGTTTGTCCATATCTTAGCAACAAAATTAGCCGAAAATAATACCAAAATCATGAACAATTCATGTACAAAAGCATTAATACACAGTGATTTGGTCCTAATAAATCCTGATCGATCATTACTAGTCTCTTACACAATATAAAACATGCACTCAACAATGTTGTAGAATACAAGGGATATGCTATTGATCTTGTACCAGATTCTGATTGCTTGTTGCATACTTCAAGGTTTATAGAGTATATGCTAAAGACTTACTATGAATTATACAATATTGCAATACATCTCAGCAAAATATGAATCAAATATTGGAAAACAAGTGTTCACTTTCGCCAATTATTATAAGTGTGTTTAATTAACAAAATATTATAGACACTTCAATTCAACGTTCAATTTTACACTAGTCAAACCCTATAGATGCTAAAAGACCAAGGTCTGTATTCACAAAACAGGACTATTATTGTTTCAAATAAATTCCGGACATGAAGTGATAATCTGAATGCAGTCACAGAGTATCCAGAAGTTGCGATGAACACATTACATCACAAAAAAAATATTGTGAATTGAATCTAGACAACCAGAAAATAATGCTTGCGAGCAACCGACATTGTGGGTAATACCGTCACCCTTTTGCTAGGTTATGATGTCGATGACCTTGTAGCTAGTTGCTTCAGCTAAATGACCTGTTTATATTACATCAGGAAATATGTAACACTGTTTACAATCAATATTCCACAATACTACGACACCACACATGCCTGGAAAGCGTTGTGTATATGCGTAAATTGCGCAAGCAAATATGCTACACAAGGCTCTGAATTTACATATTTGAAACAACAATAAGCATGATAAGTGAAATTTGATTCCTTGAAAAATGACACATTTTGGGAAAAAAACTGGCAATAATTTACATTCTTGTTTAAAGATGTAAACTGTTTAATTCATTTGTTTGTTTTAGCAATTAGTTTTAGAACAACAAGAAATGGTTCAGTCTGGAACTGGCTTATGGTTTATTCAGAGTCTGTCGATATACAGTGTACGACGCTCATCGATGCACAATATTTTTCCTGTGCTATTCCTTATGCATAGCGCTTGTAAGGACTGCGCGTCGATGGGCATCGATCGATGCATATCGACAAGACTCTTGAATAAACCATTGGTTAGTCCCAGACTAAACCATTTTTTGGAAAAAATGCCACTGTTCTAAAACAGACTAATGGACAAACTATAGAAATTTCATAGATCTCCAGAATTCCAGAAAATTATTTTTCAAGGAATCAAATTTCACTTAATCTGGAACTAAGTTAGTCCTAAATTGTGCAAATGGGCCTATGTATATATGTTTAACAGAGTAGATACTGCCTTAGTTATAAGAAAGCATTGATCATCTGCTCATTTTCGGCATTTAATCTTCTATGAAAAAGAAAGCTTCTTGCATGTAATATAAAATGCATTGTATTTTTAAAATTTGGGGCAGATATCATAAAGTCATGCAAGGAAGTCATATATAGATCTGCAATAACTTCCACTTTTCATAATTTTGCATTGCATTCTGTAGAATGACTAGTCTTAGGTAAGTGTCACTTGAAATTGTTCTTCAAGTGACGGTGTGGAAAGGTTTTGAAAATGGAACATATTGCAGCCATTGCAAATATGACTTTCTTGAACTCAAATATATATTTATCATTCATAAATACTGTAATGTCATTGGTCAACTGTCATTTTCAAGCCATGACAGATATTTTCGTATTACTCTGTTAAATTTGCCAGAAGGATAATACAAAATTTTCGTTACAATAATTAATTTACGCGCACCGGTAAATAACTGTGCAATACGAACTATGCATATGTTGTGTTGTCTGTGTATGAGATGGATCAAAATACTGGTGCTCCAGCAAAACCAGAAATTTAGTACAGTTGAAAATGGAGTCGATTGTCAACAAACAAGTACAATTTTAACTGTATTCTCATACAGAAATACAGAGAAATGAGCAGGAATCTGTTCCAATAAATAACAAAGTTAACACTAATGAGAAAGCAATCCAAGCTTTTCTTGAAAATATTTGCATGAAATGTGACGATGGCCAAGCCCAGTTTCAGTATCGCGGAACTTGACGCTCGGATAGCTAAAGGAGTTTCAGTGCTATAGACATCAAGTAAGCTTACGACTACGTAATATTTTTAAATTTTTGATTCTACTCATTTGTAATGAATGATAAATTCGTTATCCCCTGTTTGTTCTCATGCGATACGAAAAATATTAATGGTTTGGGTTTGTATCACACTCGGCGATACGAACCCAAACCATTAATAATTTCTCGTATTGCATGAACAAACAGGGGATAACTAATAATATGACACACCTAGGAAAGAAACAATCAATGATTACAACTAAAAGTCATATCACATATTTGTTTTCTTTGGATGAATAAAGTGAGGTTTTGGACTTACTTGTAGGGAAGCCCTTGACTTCATATTTCTTTGTTAGTTTGGTGGCTACGGTGGCATCAACAGCTGCAAATGCTCCAGGTTTCTATCAAGCAACAAATCAAACACCACATAAATAAACTGATGTTAATTTTTTTTTAATAGGGACATTGATCCCATGAAAGTTGTCAGAGTTAAATGTATAACCAAGTGAGCAACTTAAATTGGTTTTTCTCAGTAACCAATACACTAAATAGTTTTTATGACAATGATCTTTCATTTGGAAAAACATTGAATATTTTCATAAGCTTGTTTTTATGCACCAAGCATGTGCACAAAGCATTTCAGACTCGTATGTTTTGGTCTGATTCAAGTATAAAGACAGCTTTACACAATTGTAGGCGCTGTTACGAAGACAACATGTACAGAAAGTAATAAATAAAATATTAAGAATTGAAAATATTTTGAAATCTAAAAGTTGGCTACTAGCCTATATTAGGAATTATTCACTTTAAAACCTTATTTGTTCAAAATTGAATGGTCTAACTACTCTCACCCAACACTACCAAACCTATACACACTCAAGCTCTTTCAGCCTGAGCATGTTAATGTTGTTGACAGTTTAGCTACAAGCTGTGTTTTATTAGGACACCTTAATTTAATTTAATAATTAGTCTTAAAGCTGCACGCATTAAAAAAATCGCCCGCTTTAATTCTAGCAGGATGCATAAATTTCATTTTTTCCCTTCTTAATTTTTTTCCAATATCCACGTCAGGCATCATCAGCTTTAAAAATTATGCACAGTTGCCTTTTAAATTTTCACAGTGCAAACCATGCACATCTACTTTAATGTCTAACACACGCAGAAAAGGATTTTACGAACATTGTATGTGCGGTAGATTTTTAGATTAAATATATATATTTCGATGTCGTGATCTTTTCCAACTATCTATAGTAGCATATGTAAGCGCTGTTTACTTCCGGGTTTTTATATGTGTTATAAACTTGAAATAGGCCAGGGAAAAAGGCAACATTTTATCTCAATTTTATTGCAATAATCTTAACTTTTCCTTCATTTTATAATATTTTTGGTTGTAACAATGTATTAGTAAATATTTTGGGCTATAACAGTTCATATTATAGTACAATGTAGTAATGTAGTAACAAATTCTCCATCACGTAACAAGCCCAAGTTCAAGAATTTTACGTTATGTACGTGAGCCACTGAAATCTTCATGGTCAGATAAGTTTAGGCGAGCGATCACGGTTAAAGACACGGCCTGTTGTGTGGTCCAGCTTTGACATCACATGTCAAAACTCCTCAAACGAGTTCTTCAAGCAGTCGCATAAGAACCTTTAGACAACAAAAACTAAACACAACCATGCATGAGTTAGTATCAACGTATGCTTCAACAGCAAGCAAATAGACCCCAGACTTACATGTCAGTGTGTACAAATAAGTTTCAATATTGTGCAAAATGAAATGACAGCAACAAAACATCAATGCGTGGACAGTTGAAAACAAAAAGTAATATTTAAAAAAAACGTATTCCGCATTACGTTTTCAAACTTTGAGGAGCTTTAAGACTTACTATTAAATTAAGGTGGCCTTATCATACCTTTACATTAATGTTTCTCATTATATTACTTGAAATGCATACACTATTTCCTGTAACCACCCATGACCTTACACAAAAACATCTTTTAAATCAAGGTATCAATCATAGATTTAAAGGGGAGATACCAGGCTTTGTATACCAGCCCGTGTAATGGTGTCGTCAGCCATGGAGCTCACATTGGGGGTATTCGGGTCCACTCGGCTCCCGCCAAAATCAACTCCGAGTGCCGAGACTTTGTTACCCGTAGAGACAACCTGCGCAAATAATACTTTACGCAAATGATACGCCAAACTGCACGCAAAGTACATGCCCGTGTTTCAATATTCGGCCATTATGACAAGGTGCGATGCATCATCGGCAAGCTATCGGCAAAAACCCGAATACCCCCAGTTTTCTCTCCATGCTGGAATAAAAATGGCGGCGTGCCTTGTATCTCCCCTGTAAATCTATGGTATTAATACATCCTCTACTAGGAAACTAACCTCCATTTCTTTGAGCCTTGTAGCTGCTTCTGCATAAGCTGGTTTCATGTTTTTACAATGGCCACACCCTTAAACAAACAAACAATGAAATGATTAGAATGAAAGTTACAGGAATTGCCCATGATTTTCAAAAATTTCAAGATGTCTACAGAATCATTAATTTGTTGTGAAAATAATTTCTGAATAGTGCACAAATATTTATAAGAACAAAATTCTTTAAAAAATGAGTTTATTCAACCCCGTTTTATGTCATATTTGTGTCCATCCCCAAGTTTTATAGCCTCTTATTTCTTTCATTATGTTTTATAATGCTTCTCAAAAGTTTATTTACACAATCTTGTAGATAATAGCCTGTTTCTCCAGGAAGTGGTACAATCTGCTAGTTCAAAACTGTCACCATTTAACAATTTTCTTTCTACAATTGATATTTTTTGTGGATTTAATTCTAAAACACATAAGCCATAGCGTTCAACAGTAGTCTCTAATGCGAGCATACATTTTCTAGGTAGTGACAGTCCTGGCCTAAGCTCATGCATTCAAAAAATATATCAAGATAAAAACATTACAGAAGCCATTTGATATAACTTACATGGAGCATAGAACATGACCATAACTGATGACTCTTCTTCAATAAACTCGTCAAAATCATCGTCCCAAAGCTGCTTGACATTCTCGCCTCCGTCCAGTTGTAAGAAGAAGTCATCTTCTGGTTTTCTTTCTACTGGTGGGGGTTCGATGCCTGCTTTCTCTGACATGAACCTTACAAAATCATTTTCCTGTATCAAAATGATAAACCAAAATAACCATGCAGATTATTTTTATCACAGGTATATTTACATTTAGGTATTCAAACACGCTACAGAGTTGTTCATCGCCAATCAACAACGATGCATCCATGCGTCCACATATTTTTATCTCAAAATAGCCGACGCATTGGATGCAGAATTGTTGATTGGCAATGAATAACTCTGTAGCGTGTTAGAATACCTTGCAACAACGAAAATCTTCCAGAAAACGTATGAATTATATTCTAAATGTTTTAAAGTTAGAAAATACTCATCTTCATAAAAATATTAAGCAGAATCTGATGCAAAATGCTAGTTTTTATTTCAATGTTTGTTGCTTTATCAATTTTTACTGTTCCCAAACGCCAGTCCTTGCACATACTCAAGTTTCCGACGCGCGATGAACAGTGCGCTGACTTATGTACTGCGTAACGCACCTCCGTATACGTCGTGTCAAGCGTGACGTACTTATTTGAATATCAACTGTGGATTCATCACGAATCAACAACAGCTTGTTCCCGTAGAAGAAGATATGGTAAGTTGTTAAAGTGGGAAATATACAAGACAGTTACAATAACTTCATCAGTGATATAAAACTTATCACAAAAAATATTTACTGGGTAACATTTTCTAATTTTATAAGCTCCAGCTTTTGTAACTTTTATACCGCTAATAATTTGTTTGTTGCTGTTGAACTCTTATTTATATTAAACATATTCCCTGTATTTTATTTCACGAATTAAGGGTTTTTAAAACCTTGTTGTGTTGTAAACAAAATGTTTGTCAGAGTTTTTTTCATACCCAACATAAAATTCAGTGGTTCTTTTTGGAGATATAAGTGAAAACATGTCCCATATACATAGTAACCATATATAAAAGTACACTTGGAACACTAAGATAGTCAATATGAATTATAACTTCCTCTTTGTATCACGAAACATCCCACGCTAATTCTTATATAGTTAAAGGTTCTTTAACGGTATGTGTGTCTTTTTTATTTTGGTCGCTCACCTCACACACACCGTTGAAGCAACGAACGGCGATTTACGAGGAGCAACGTAAATAGATAGCGAGCGAAGCAAAAATGATTCGCTCCCAAAATCTCTTTTACCAGTCTTCACTTGCTACGGTCAACCAAGTGAATTTACGCAAATGTCCCGTCTGTTACAGTCATAAATGTTGTATAATGAGACTAATTTGTTACGTGAATGAAATTGACGGTTAATTGACAAGCAATTTAGTCCCGCTGATTAACAAGAAAAGATCCTCAATTTCCAAAAAATGCAGAAAGTTTTAGCGGAATTAAAATTATTGATGTGAAAATTAAGGAAACAATGATTAGGTGCAGACCAATTTGGGAGTGAGTATCAATATTTTAAAGGGAAATTGTTGGCGCTCCTCGGTTTTGTATAGCTCAATGTGCAAACTTAGTATAGGGGAGAATTCGTAAATGATAAAAGACCTTCCCGATAAAAGAGAATGTCTTCTACACGGTCTTACTAAGTTTGCTGCAAACTAAATTCTTATACAGCACAAAATATTGATGCAGCTTGTAATAAAACCGGATTTAAAATATTGGCTTACTACTACTACTTGTAATCAATATCTCCAGCAGTAATCACAGGGCATTGAGTTATGATACGCATAGCATCCATCGTGTTATACTTAAAATTTGTAACTTTAGATTCCTTCTGAAATTTTGTTACATTGCTTGATAAGCACGGTAGTTCAGGATTTTGCAAGACATTTTGTACCCATATTGCAGGAAACATTATCCATTTACATTATTTGCAATTATTTTGGTCTGATAACTATTTGATTTAGTAGAATAGAACCAAAACAAAGTGTACATGTTCCTTTTGTGGAACACTTCATTTAGTGGTGATCTTTCATCATATGAGACTGAAAACGGAATTTTTGAAAAATAAAACAAATGCCCCTTTTGAGACACTAGAAAAAAAGAGCTGTATCCCTCTTACCAGCCTTCCTGACGTATAGTCTTCTGGTTCTTTGCCGTAGTTGAAGTATTTGAGGGTTGGGTAGCCTGTCACTCCAAATTCTGAGCAGATGTCTTTTTCTAATGTACAATCAATAGCTGCAAAAGTGCTCTGAAATGGTGTGGAAAAGGTGAAAGAAAAGGGTCATTTGGGTAAAACCAGTGTTCAAAAAAATCTTCCAATTTCACAATACCAGGAACATGCTATGCTGATGGGCATTTTACATGGTATCATCACAAAAACTAAACTGAGTTTCTAAAATTTCATTCAGTAGCTTGATGAACATAAAGGAGGGATCAATACACATTTGCAGGCAGTCTTTTGAGGCGTAGTGAGAGTGATTACTCGCCATCACTCTCCTTAAATGAAGCTGAGGAGAGCTATTTTTCACAAACCCACCATTGGCATAAACAATTGCAATGCAGAATATGAATGATACAATTCCTAGCAAATCATGTCAAATCACTCCCACAGCTCACCTAAAAATCTGGAGGAGAGTGATTTGCAGCTCGCCTGGCATTTTCAAAAGACAGTCTCTGTATTTGGTGTAAATAATCATGTAAACAGCTCAAACAAGTTTTTGTTAATGTATCAAGTAAACTTGTGACTATTTAGTATCCCTAAATTAGCCCTAATTTTTGGCAAATCTTGAAAAAAAATGCAAAGAGGCTAATTTCAACTGATTATGATAGGTATAGGTGTAAATATTTACAAAAACAAAAAATAGGGAAGGGTAGGGTCTGGGAAACCTATCTTTCAAGGCAGGGGGTCATTAAAAATAGGGGGTCATTCATCAAATTAAGGGAAATGTAATTTAAAACACTACGGGAGACAAATTTCCCAATGATTTTTTGTATTGTGGCGACTTGGTTTTAAACAAATATGCCATACGGCATTCATTGCAGACATGACTCTTGTGTTCACATCCCAAATTCTGTATACTCTATAAACCTTGAAGCATATAGTATAAAACAGCTGTATTAACACTGTATGCAATGGGGTTTGAACCCCACCCTTTTTATCCAGACACCCTTTATACTGAAAGTTCTCTGAACCCACCCTTTTCATAAACTTTGATAAGTTTTTCGTACTGATGCGAGTACTGAATTATGAATTCAGTTCACTGATTAAGCCTAGCTCAGCAATGTGGAGAACATAAATGGTGACAACAATATCTTATGATGATATGCTCATTTTGATTCTCAGATCTTATCAACAGAATTTCAAAATAGTCACAGGGTAAGAAACCCACCCTTTTTATTTCAGACCCACCCTTTTGACAATTTTTGGATTTTTCTAGACCCACCCTTTCTAAAGCGTGTCGTGCATACAATGCATAATGCACATAAACCAACATAATCAAACGTAGAAATCAATTAGTACGTATTTTTCAAATCATAACAACATACCCAATCTTGCTGAATATTCAAATAAACATGTTCAAGGTTTGTCCATGTGGTAGCAAATTTAGTCAAAAATCATGAGAGATTTATGCACAAAATATATTAATAAGCAGTGATTTGGTCTTGATCAATCCTAATCAATCATTGTTAGTCTCTAACACATTACAAAAAACACTAGTTTACAATGTTGCAGTATACATGGGATATGCTTTGGATCTCGTAACAGAGTCCAATTACTTCTGTATACTTCAAGTTTTATAGAGTATAGGTTGATTCATACCTTGATATCATCTTTGAATTTCTCAGCTGCCGCAGTGTATTCAGGCTTGGCCTTCTTACAGTGACCACACCCTGAAAGAAAGCAATACACACAATATCATCTTCATAATAATTGGTTTTAATGATACCATTTTTTATTTTTATCAAACCACTTGAAATTTACTGCGAGTAGATCATCGAAAATCATATTTCACAACCTTCAGGGATTTTGCATATGTTTCCAAAGCAGATCCTATCAGTACCAAGGAATTTATAAAGGGGAACCGATACTCTCCGCCATTTTGATTTCACCACCATGTAAATCCTATAAGACGGCAGCCATCTTAGATTGTCGCTCATGGAGGTTGAGTTATTGTACCTCCAGCATTTTATGGCTCCGCGTGCCTCACTCCGAGAGTCTTCGCAATGGATTAACGGGAAAATTGGCGTACTTTGATCAGAGCAAGTCGCAATACACGCTACTTGAAACGCAGACATGGTTTGCACGTGAAACAAAATGCATATGCTGTATATGCGTCAAGTGAAGATTTACGCGATATGCTTGGATATCGGGCCAAACTCCGTATACATCCGGAGGTACAATAACTCTGCTCCATGAGCGACACAAGATGGCGGAGAAAACTGGTTCCCCTATAAAAATTCCTTGATCAGTACTTACAATTACAATATCTACCCTTCTTACAGCTTCCCATACCCTGAATGGAATAGACTCAGACTATGATTAAAAATTTAACTGTCAGTTTTTTAAGTGCAGGAGGAAGAACACCTCTACAAGGATGAACACATTATCACACAGCACCAATACTGGGATTCGAATCCAGGACATGAACTTTACAGACAAAATGAAATGTGCACTTATTATCAATATATGTGTCCCATCATATTCTAAAGGTACCTTAAGGTCGGCATAATAAATTACGAGATACGGGCCATTGAAGCTGAGCATAGTCAAAAATCACATCCAAGGTTGAATTAATTTCATCAGAAACGTTACTTTTGAAGTGTATTCTATCATATTAATCAGGTTCCAGCATCCAAAACATAAGAAAATGTGTTAAGAACCAAGATAAAAATCCTCTCTCCATTAAAGTTTTACTTAGTACAAAAACTTAAAACTCAATCTAAC